>LUCH01018943.1:0-10375 GCA_013368495.1 Paragonimus heterotremus | reverse complement strand
TTCGCGAGGTCCGTGAAATTCCCTCGATTTTGAGGAAATAACTGACTCCAGACCAGAAGATCGTCCAATTCTCCGGGAAACTTGGGGACCTCTTATCTTCTTTCAACATCACAAACGTCTCCACACATTCTTCCAGAACCGTCGGCGTCAAATGATGGCGAAATTTGTCGACTGTTCATTTTCTCCATCCTGAGAAATATTTTTTCTGGCATGACCTTGAACACAAGGCCAAGGTTAACCTTGCGAAGCGAAAATTGATGTAACAATTCATCATCTTTTATTGAACACTGAAAATTTTGAGAACTATCATTTTGGAGGAAAGTGGGTCAAATGCTTTTTCATAGACCAGAATTTTCCTGAATTATTATGTCCGTTTTGTGAATTTATTCCCATTATTGGGGTATTGTACAATTAACAATTATGTGTACGTTATGGGTTTCACGTTAAAATGTGTGAACTGATCACGCTCATCTGAACGATGTATTCCATTTTTACTTCAACCCTGAGCATATCATTGTATTGTGACAGTGGGGTTTGCAGCCAGATCACGCTGCCAGTTCACTGTTATGCAGTGGGGTGATACAGGAATGCGCAACACTCGTTTCACCAGCGACACTAGAAATACCTCACCGTGAACTCACCATGTAGCCTCATATCCCATTATACAGCACGGCGCGTTTCGAAAAAGGCCAGTGTAAGGTCCAACGTACAGTTGTAATTTCGTTCACATATTTTCTCCTCTTGTTCCTATTCTAGAGTCGACGAGGAGGGAGGAAAAGAAGACGTCCCAAATAAATAGGACGAATCTCCGTTATGGAAGGCCTTTTAAACCCCTCTACCTACGTAATTCCCCCCGAACATCCCCATCCTTCGTACACTTTACATGTAGCATGTGCTTGTATTTATATCCGGCTTATACATGGTGTTTAGTGTGGTATCGTTCTCCTTCTGTTCCGTGGTCGTGTTGTTGTGACCAGCGTGCCCTGTGGCCGTGGCTTCTTGTGTTTTCTGTTTAGGCGCCCACTCACTGAAGGTTCCTCTCTACATTCTAGACCGTGATCGGTCGACTATTAACCAGGATCTGATTTGTGCACTACACCAGTTATTTTTACGTGCAAGTATGCATTAGGTTTATATCAGTTAACCACTCATACTGGCATTCTATTTGCTCCATCTTGTCATTGATAATTGATATGAAGTTTCCAATACAGTTTGTTGGTAAAAAAGAGGTATTATCCAGCAATGCCTAGTAAGTCAGAAAGTCATCAATAATTGTCGATTGCCGAGCGGTCAATCTCATGCAAAGAAAGTATGACTGGCATACAAAAATCTCCGCAGAAACCTGGAAAAAATTACTTCTGTTTAACTTAAATAATCCCAATAAAGCCCTAATTCACTTATTGTGTTGTCTTCCCTACATCAAACCCTACTCAATAACCGCCTAGTAGTCATTATGTGCTATGAACTATACAGTCTCGTATAAGCATTGTTTCCATAGAACAAACTGACGTCAAAAACTTCATACGGAATTTTTGTTATCATGTGATAATCGTTCCGGAAGTAGCTGCTGGTTACTCAATTACGGAATATCATAACAATTGCTTGCCATTGTTATTCACTTTACTGAAACAGCACAAAAATTCTAACACTGCGTGAAAGTTTTATCAAAAAAATATTTCACATACATTATTCTTCATACTACGTGTAATCACTGCGCATTTTCAAATTTAGTATATGAGACTGCATTTTTCCACTTACTCCACGAACATCCGTTATGCGAAGTAGACTTCTGCGACGAATAAATACTCAAACCCCGCACTGACCAAGCGGTTCTCGGGATTTTCAATTACTTGACGTTTTCGAGCAATCGTCAGCGTCATGCGCTGCAGTCCGCTCGATTCTTTGCCCCGTTTCTAAATTCCCTGTTCTCCCTCGTCTGAACCGAATTATTCTGACATATTCTTGATGTTGATTACATCGGTTACCGACGAAATCCTTCGAAGGTACATTTGCACGTAGCTCCCGGCGTGAGCTTAAAATAGTTGAAACGTCGTCTTCACGTAAACTTGTAGAGGGTAAATTAATATAACGTCTCTTCTTTTGGACTGAGTCCCTAATGCGCGCATCGAACGTTTGTAAACTGTGACCCTTTTTATTTTTATTTCGCTTTCTTTTGCCGACGGGTTACACGGTTGTCTTAATATGTAATCATCTGTTGCTTTGTACCACATGCAACTATATGTTATTATCGTGCGCATCCAAGCGTGTCTGTCTCAAATGCATTGAGATATATATTATTATCACGATATTATTCGGTGTATAATCTCTGAGCACTTCGTTCATCATCTGTTCATTCCTGCTATCGCTAAGGCGCCCAGGTCTACTGCTAAAGCTGCAATCTCGTAGGAATATATTAGCCCATTGCAAGGAAGGAACGTCACCAAGTAGAGTTCAGCTTCTATTACCGATGTATTTGCAGATTAGGCCGGAGAACTAGCAAACGTGGAAGCTAAAATGATGTAACTGTACAGTAAATTCGAAGATCTCACCAAAATATTGCACCAGCTGAAACCGAGAGTTAGCATTCCAAATGTTTTTTATAACGCCCATCCTGAAGCTACTAGTTGTGAAGACTTCGCGGCCGCTGGAACGTTTGTTGACACAATAGCTGCTATACTATACGACCGTGTGCAGGTAAAGTGGTTGTGTTTGACGTGCCTGACAGATTGCTTTTGCTGACCGTGGAAAGAGTCTTGCTCAAAGCCGGTTTGTTGGAAGAGCAGGAGTGTCATTATCTTATACTTCGAAAGAAAGAAGAGCAAAATGCTGTTCGCTGTTGCTGCAGTTCACAAGCGAACTTGCAGCAAATGAATTCGTCGAACGACAGGATCAAAGACGCACCACAAGTTTTGCGTCCATAAAAGTGTTTGGTGGCAATACACCACTCCAGATGGAAATGTTGCGAACCAATATTTTCCAGGTGATGAGGAACTCAAGTAACAAGATCAGCAACGTCAGTGACTTGACTGTCGACCTCGGCTGCCTCACGACTTCTGTAGATCAGCAAGTTTTAACTGGCAACGCCGTTGCGATGTCCGTCTTGAAAAATACTGGAAAACAAACCACGTTCAGCTCCGCTGACGCTCGGCGCGGTCAAGTTTCTCCCGTAAACCCAGGGTTATCGCTGAAAATACCTCCTCTAGTCAACGGTGATTCCCTCAGTCAACCGAGTCGTTGACTGGAATGAGTCACAACATAGGCAACGCGGGATTGACAATGGAAATAACGCGGGAGTTTTGAATCTAGTTCAGGTTGCTCGTGCCATCCAAAGTTTTGGTTGTTTGTATTGTGTGGGTCCGTTCCTAGTCATGTTAGGTATATGTCTTTCCGTAATTTTGTCTGCCCAGACTGCATAGTTTCCGTTTGTTGTATTTTGTTTGTATTATCGTATAACTCACTTTGATGTTGTGTTGCACCTTTGTATTATATTCCAGTGTTAAACCAGCTGGGTTAAGTAAGTTCTTGCTTGTATGACCTGGGTTTTAGTTGCAGGGATTGAAGGTATCTCAAGCCAGTTGCTGAGGGTATCCAGTGCCATATCTGTAGAAAGTGGTACCACAACCAGTGCTCCAACTGACGGCGGTTGCCTTAAGGTTGTATGGACAGCCTAAACAGTTGAAATGGATCTGCTTATGTTGTTCTCACGATTACCGCAAGATTTTGAAACCCAGTGGGAGATGCTTTAAAAGTTTCTTTCGAGCAGAGGGAGTTTAAGATAGAAAAGTTAAACGCAAAGCAGACAGAAGAGATAGGATCTATTAAGTTGAGGATCGACGGGTGACAGTGAAACTGCGCGCTGCCGGAGAAAAAGTACCAGGAAGATCCCCTAACAGACTAGTCTTCAATAATGAGGGGCCGGTAATCCGAGATGAAAACCAGAAAAAAGCTAGATAGAATGAGGGTGATGGAAATTCTCAGGATGGCAGGATCGTCTGTAGCCGCTGGTATCAAACGCACACATAAAGTAAGTAGTTGGAGGTTATCAACTCCAACGGAACTCAAAGCCAGGAACGTGCAATACGTATCGAGTATACACAAGTCTTCCAAAGGGACTATATACCCAGCAAAGCTGACAAAGTATACGGACTGTCGCGGGGTAGATGGTGGCCTATTCCGGACAAGTAAATGGACTCAGAGGATGGCAGTAAGTCATCATTGCCGCCGAGAGACCGGTGATGATTCAGTCAGGCCTTGGGTCCAGGGGAAAGATATGGCCGAACTGGCTATTCCGTTGATGCAGTGCGACAGATAATCTCAGTTACGGGAAAATGACAGAGTTAAGGGACCTAAAAAGATCTCATCCATGACTGCATCTATCGTGACAGTATTACGTAGCGGCAGATCCGACGCTGGTCATCCGAGTAGTAAAAGTAAAGGAAACTCATTCGCGGCGAAGGTAGGCGTCAGCTATAAGACGGAGCAAAAGCCAGCCGTACGCAGGGGAGACAGGAAGCTTCAGTTAGCAAAATAAGGTCGGAAAAATCCATGAACTTGATATCAGCTAAGGCCAAACCCCAGGTGAAAGGGGTTGTCGCGGTATGCAAGCTCTTCACGATGAGCCGACCAATCTGTCGCGGTCAGGGTGCAGCTGAAGATGTCGCCGGATCAATGACGATGGCAGTGGAAGATAGGAATGCGAGGCCGCATAAGAGCGGTTGAGTTCTCGTGGACAAAAGACTTGTGAAGCTTGAAGAATCAGTACAGCCAAACTTTTGGTGGTCAGTGGTAATGCTCAAAAAAGGGCAAACCCTTCGGGTCCTCCGCCGGAAGGGAGTTTCAACACAGTAAAGTTATTCGGGTGGAATTTGCACGATAAGAACTCCAAGTTTTGGTTTGAAAGTGTCGGCAGCATTATAAACAAGTGCGGGAGCTTGGGGACCGTAGTGAGGGTTTCGACATAACAGCCGTGGCTGAAACACGGCGAAAACCTGGAGTAGTTTTGGGGAACTGCCCTCCAGAAGATTCCTCCGCCTACGGGCGGCACGGCACGGGTGAGCGCGCGAATGGAGGTGTGTAGCTTTTGGTAAGCAATCAGTACAAGCAGTGGGAGGCTCTCTTCTCACTAACCACCCCGAACATACAGGCAATTTCCTGCTACATTGAAGGAGGTAACAGGAGACTGCTTAATTACAACGCCTAGGGAGGACCACTGTCTGGTAGTGACGAGGATAGGCTTCTGCTAAGCCTCTTAAACGCCCTAGTCAGTGATTTAGCGGACTTAAAGGCAGTTGAGCATTCCAACTTCCCAAAAACTTCTTGGGACCACAAAACGGCCAGGTCGGGTATATCAGAAAGAATATTCCTGGACTGGTTGCACTCTAATTTATTAGATCAGCATGTTCAGGCCTCTATCCGGTTCCAGCATGGGCATGCACCACCCGTGTTGGATTTAATACTTCTCGGTGTAGGCAGGGTGGTATAAACTTGGAAGGTCACGCCCCGCTTGGAAAGAGTGATCATTGTGTCTTAAGCCTCGAAGTCCGCGCGACGAAAAGGCCTCGTCTGAAAAAATGCATTCGCAGTTTTGGTCGAATGGATATCGCGAAGCACTTGAAAGCAGCACGGAGCTTGTCTCTAACTGCTGACGAGGGAAACGCTTCTCTAGGTGATACGTGGAATGTCACCAAAGAAGGGTTTATAATATTCGTGGTCTAACTTTGACTCTTAGTATCAGGAAGAGCTCGAAATCATCCGTCCCGGCGGAGACAAACGTTGCGTAGAGCGCTTATAAAAACAGATGTAGGAAGGAATACAAAAACTGAAAGCCATTGTAACTGGCTAAAGTGTAAAGTTTGCAGCAGTGCAGCCTTTAAGGTCCAGCGCCTGCAGAAATGCCGCATTGAAGCGGACATTGCGTGCAAGGCGAAGACAGTTCCGAAGCATCTTTGCTCGAATGTTCAATCCAAGGGGCATGCGGGCGAGATATAGGAGCTGTGGTGACAAGGAACGGTATGCCAGCCACTGATGAAACAAAGAAAACCAACCTCCTTCGTGAAATTTTCAAGGGGATCCACAGAACGGGCGATGGCAGCAAGATCCCGCCAAAATTCGCGGAGTCCAGACCCTACAGAAAGGAGAACGATATAGTTTTCACTGAGTGAGAGGTGTTGAAGTTCCTGAGCTCCCTGAAGCCTCTGAAGTCCGTATGAGCTGATGCCATCCATCTAGGCACTGTTAGGCCACTGGCGGGAGTTCTTTAACGTCCACTATGGAAGCTGTTTACGACCTCCATGAGGGAGGGAAAAATCCCTGATGAGTGGCGCGTAGGCACGGTGGTCGCTATTCACAATGGAAGCTTGCGAGCCAGACAAGACAATTACAGACCAGTGAGTCTGAAAAGTATAGTGGGAAAATGCCTGGAACGGTCAATTAAGGATGAGGTTTCGACGTATCTTGTTGAAAAAGCCTTCTTAGCACTACACAACACAGCTTCTAGAATGGGAAAGCGTGTCAATCTAACCCTTCATGCTCCGAAGAAGTGGTCACGAGACGACTGGACGAAGGCAGGTAAGTCCGGGTATGCTACTTGGATTTCCGTAAAGCCTCCGATTCAATAAATCACCGTTAACTCATCCACAAAATGAGTTAGTTTGGTATCCCCAGCTCAGTTATTGATTGGGTGGAGGATTTCTTACACAACAGGGTTTTAACGTAAAGGTTGGAAGCGTACTTACTGAGGTAGGCGCAGTTCACAGTGGTGTACCACAAGGATCATTCTTGGGTCCTCTCCTGTTCCTACTGTTCGTAAATGATTGGGTAAGTGGGCTTACTAACCCGCGCTTCTTGTTTACAGATACCGTTAAGATAGCGGGGTCAACAAGCCGTGCTGCTCTAACGCAGGATCTCAGGGCAGTAGCAGAGTGGTCTGTCAAATAGGACCTTCCACTGAATGCCGCCAAGTGCCAGATGGTAGCTGGAAGCGATAGACCCCTTGAAGCACCCGATCCCCAGGTCCATTCACCACTGAATGCGTAGAAAAGATCTGAGGCCCGGGAGTATTGACGAAAAACGACTTCATCCTTCTGGCCAGATGTCCAGCGGCTGCACACAGGCCCCCGCAGTGAGCTGTTTAGACCTGAGTGTGTTTTGTCTAACAGGCAACCGGAAGTATTCCTGCCGCTATACGAAGGTATAGTTCGGTCTCATCTGGAGTGCTGCATACAGGCGTGGGCTCCCTACCGACGTAGAGATATCCAGCGCATTAATGGAGTACAACGACAATGATTATGGGATTCAAGGGTAAACCCTATTGTGATCGACTAAAGGAACTTGAATTGTACTCCGTGTAGAGGAGGATGAGATGTGATCTAATCGAGACCCTCGGACTTCTGAAAAACATGGGTGGCGTAATTTATACGGATTTGTTTGCACAAGTTTGTCAGAAAGCTATCACCAGAGGCCACAGTCTCCTGCCGAAGAAAAGCAGGGGCTCGTTTAGATGTACGAGCAAACTTCTAAGCAACTGGGTAGTGAATGAGTTGAAGAAGCTCCCAGGCGAAATAGTTCATAGCAATACAGTGATTTCCTTCAAAAAGTGACTAGGTGGAGTGTGGTAGAAGGTCTTTTCAGATCTCTTCAAATCTTTCACAGCATGAGGACCACCTTTTTGGAGGCAATTCTCCGAAAAGCTACTTCATAAACTGGTATTTTTCTATCTCACTGTCTGTTTTGTTGCTTTATTCACATAATTGGTGAACTGTACAATTATTAGTTGTGTGTATGGTATGCATCCATGCATATCGCGTTACAAGTTGTACACTGTTCAAGCTCACCTGAGCGTGTTTCTCACAGATTCGTTGAGAAATATACCGTTATTAGTATTATGGCGGACAAGACCTGGCAAGCAGTGTTAGCACACAGGACTGTGGCACTATAAGGGTTCGTTTTTATCTTGTACTTTCATTTAAAAACCAGACCCTAATTAGGTAGAGCATTTTTGACGCACAGCCAGTGTTTCGGGTTATACATGTGATTGAGCGATCGCGTAAGCATACTCACATGCCGTAGGTAATGGAACCCAGACGTACATGGTCGAACCTTCCGTCGCAATGTACGGGATGGGGAACATAGTTTTCCCCATTGAGAGTGGAAGCTCGCCGGATAGCATCACCCCGTTTTCTATGGCTGTTGGTGCGTTACTAAGGATGGTAACCCATCAACCTGCGGACCTGTCAAATCCATGCACACTTTCCTTCTTTCCGGTCTCACGTTACCGCGGCGTTTTCATATGGTTGTGATGTCTGCTCCGCATAAATTGGGAACCTCGAATCAGACACCGAACTGCTAAAGCATTTAAACATCGTAGCCTGCAGACCAGGAGTGGTGATAACACGGGTGGCAGCTAGAGCATCATGCATTTACTCCCACATTGCCGTCTGTTAGTGGCTGTGGGTTGAAACAGTTTGCTTCTCATCAGCTACACTCCACCTCACTCCTGAGGCTCTGGTTGTCTATCGGTGTGACAGAGAGGTTGAACCAGTGTTACCCCAAAAAATCAACCAATCACAAAACCGCTACGCACGATACCAGAAGATAAAACACCAAATGAGTGCAGTCGTGACAACGAAAAGGGGCGGAGTGAAAATGGTTACAATCGGTGGACCTTGGTTTGTGTCAGAGATAATGTCAGGCCTATGGAGGCCCGTTTATAAAAGTGTTAGCTGCAGGTGACTAGTATATTTCTTTGCACCTTTTTACTGTGGGGTACCGAGTTGGCAGAGTAATTTGCTGCTTGGAGACGAGTTCCCAAGTTGGTAGCATGCTTGTACTGTTGAGGGAAGATGCACGCCAAACACGTCTGTGGCAGCTTTCCTACAGAAATGTGCTAATGTGCTATTCGGGTGATCCTATTCAAGAGGGAATGGAGTTGGAGTTGTGATTAGAGGGTTCGATGATGCCCCTTTCAGTGAGTGTATAACTGCCTGTCGGTTTTGTCTATCATGGTTGTGGTCCCTTTTGGTGTGAAGAAAGCTTACACTTAATTTCATGTATCTAGACGATCGTTTAGGTTTGAGACTATTTTTCTTTCAATCCCCCTTCCATTATTTCTCTTGCCCATATAGATCATTAGATAATCGAGACGGATGTTGAAATCTAAAAATGGAACCTGAAAAATCCGCGAGTCCCTCTTCAGGCAGGACAGTCGCAGCTCTGGCTGCCGTTCTCTGGCATTCCGATGCAAATAGTCCGGTCGCTTTATTGACAACAGCCACTTCGCCCTGCGCGGATTGGACGTGCACTTGAGCCTGACCTAATGCGTCGAAAATTCTCCGGAGTGTTGGGGGCAGTATCTCCAAGTTCGGGAACAAAGACGAGGTCGGACAAGCAAATTCACCTCATTCTCAAAATGGCCACTCCTCTCTTAATCATCCTACCAGAACGACAACGCCACTTGGCCCCCATTTCATGTTTCACTCTGTTATCCTACCATAATGAAACTCTTTTCGCAGCTTCTGTCGTCGAGTAAAATTTTTGCGGCATCCACCCTAACATCGGTGGAAAGTTAGCACATCTCCTAGACCGGATATCCCTGTGTGATATTTTGCAGCCCACTGGCCCATCACACATTCCCCGGCGTGACCTCAAAACACTTGAAACGTCGTCTGTACTAAACCTCGTAGAAGATAAATTAATGTAACATCTCATTTTCTGGACTAAATCTGTGGAACAGACGAACTATCTTCTTTCCTTATGTGTACATCGAACGTTGTAAACTGTGGCACCTTTCCCTCTGATTACGTCTTTCTTTGTCAACGGGTTTCATGTTTTTCTTGTTTTATATCCATTTGTTGCTTTGTACCGCATGTAGTTATCTGTCACGATTGCGCACACTCGAGCGTGTTTCTCACAAATGCGTTGAGACATATATATTATTATATATACTATTACCAGACGTGGTTCCACAGATACGGTAATAAACAATTCAAATGTACAGTAACTTAAGGTCGGGATTACAAGCGCATATAACAGTGCAGCGGGAGCGTGGCAAATCGTCCAGTTGGTTCCAGCGGTAAAGTAAGCATTGCTCTACTGTTACACATCTAAACAAATGTGATACATTGTGGTAGGAACCAAAATATAAGAAAGGAATTCCGATATAGTTCATTTGTTTACGGCCGATAAAGAGTCTTTGGAAATGAATTGAATGTTGACGTATCAAACGGTTGTGAGGATGCGCAGGTGTCGCAAATTGCCGAGTCCAGTTAAGTTAGAAGATAAGGGAATAAAACTAATAATAATAATATGTTTTTCAACGAATTTGTGAGAAACACGCTCGGGTGTGCGCGATCGTGACAGATAATTACATGCGGTACAA
>LUCH01018942.1:0-10772 GCA_013368495.1 Paragonimus heterotremus | reverse complement strand
GTTCTCTCACGTCCATTTCCCTAGCGCCCTTATTCTTTACGTTGAAATCCGCTTGTGTACGGTGAGTAAATAAAATAAATGAAGTTTGTTTGCAGATTCACCGTTTTCTCACTGAGACTTCTGATCTGTGTTAATATAAGGCTGGGGAAACCTTGGGTGTGTGAACCTCGGAGCTAGCATCGCGAAAGTCTTTTCGATCCGAAAACTGCACCCGGTTAATCTCTCAGTCGGATATTGTCCGGATCCGTCGAAAGTGTTCACTGTCCTCTTTTAAAGTGGCGGATGTCGGAAGCTGCCTGTTTTCCGCATGGAGGGCGGCAGACGACCGTAAGTTGTACAGCAAGCCACTGATGAAGATAAAGATAAGCGCACATGCGTCTATCAGTACAGACTACACGCTTTAGCAGATATCTAATTCATTAAGCGTTGACCATTCTCGCGATAAACGACTGATAGTATGGGATTTCCCCCATTTTGTACCATGTAAGCGAACTGATGGCGTGCTATTCTAAGCCACTGAGCACATAACTGTGCGGAATCCTTTGTTAAAATTAAGAAACAACGTATTCCGTCATGTTTCCGCCTTTGCTAGACACTCAGTGGCAGGTAAGCATGTCAAACAAAACGATCGTCGTTAAAATCCTTTGTCTGTCACTGAGTGAATCAAAATGGTCTAACAGAGGCTGAAGACTGTCAGTTCCGGACATCTGCCGATCCTTTGTATCATGCTTAGTTTACCTGCGACCTGTGTCGATAGACTGGATCCGGAATAATCGCATCTGTGATGTGAAGGTCTGTAAATTCTGAACCAAGTAAACAGCCGACTTGGATCCAGAAAAATATTATCCCTAAAATAGTATTTCCTAGTAGGAATGTGCCAGGGCATAAAAACATTAAAAACTTAAAATAAGAAAATGAGTACAAATCTCCACTTTGTGTCTACCAAATTCACAAGGCCCAAAACCAACTACTTACTTTAACAGCGCCAAATACAAGTCAAGCAGTGACGGAGTGATATTGATGATAGTAATAATGGTGTATTTCTCAACACATCTGTGAGAAACACGCTCAGATAAGCGTGCTTAGTACACACATTTTAACGTAAAACATATCGTGCACATAATTGGTAATTGTACAATACACCAACTATGGGAATATAGTAAGAAAACAAGCATAATAATAGAGGAAAATTCTAGTTCATGAAAAGGCAGGTAGCTCACATGCTTCTAAAACGATAGTTCTCAAAATTTTCAATGTTCGATTAAAAAACTGTTCAGTAGTTACATCAACTATTGCTTCACAAGGTGAACGATGGCCTCATGTTCAAGGTCATGCCAGAAAAAAAAATTTTCAGGGTAAGGAAAATGAACAGCCAGAGAATTTCGTCACCGTTTAATATAGATGGCTCCGGATAAATATGTAGAAACTATCGTGAAGATGAAAAAAATAGGGGGGCATCAATTTTTGTGGAGAGATAGCCGATCTTCTGGACTGGACTTCGTTATTTCCTCTAAATTGAGAAATTTCATAGGCCTCGCAAATTCTCCAACCAGTACGGGATTTTGATTGTCCGGACGTTATGGAATGTTGTCTCGCGCTAGAATTTATCGTGGAATCATTAATGGAAAGCAAAATTACGTTGTAAACAGGGGAACGTAAAATGATCATGTGAAGTATGACGAATAATGGGATCTGATATTTTCTGACCAAACCTTTTATATAAAATTTATAGTTTTGTGTTAGTAAATAAAATATATATCTCTAACAAACAACCGTTATCGTATAACGTGAAAAAAAGAGATCGATTCACGGTTTTTCCTAGTATATGACTCCAGCCAAATTCCGATGCCGATTTAGTATATACGGCCGTTACGTAGAATGGAAAAGATGTTTGGCAACACGGGAAGATTGCCAGGTGGTCTATTATGATAGGAAGAGGCATAGATTCGTAGGTAACTATATAAGGCAAACAGGTAAAGTTATATATATATATTTTCCAAACAGGGTTTACGTGCACAGCTGTTGCATAGTGGTTGAGAACTATAAACAACTGGTAATCGTTTAGTACGGAGTAAGTGTCTACCAGGATGTTTTGGTTACCGCTAAAAGGGGAGTGTATAATGTTACAATGTGTTAGCTATGGTTTTGTTGGTCAGCTGCATGTTTTTGGCAAAACTATGTACAAGATCTCTCCTGCTGGAGATGTAATAAGTTTCGAAATTGATAAATACCTCGAATGGTGAAGTTGATAGCTCTGATCAGTTCGAAGTGTGTATGGCCTTGCATCACGTGTCATAGGATTCCCCTCAGATGCTTGTAGACTAGATCAGATGTTTGGATGTTGTTAGGTACGTTTTCAAAATATCGTCTTCAAGCAGGCAGAGTTTGAAAATAGACATGACGTTCCTTAATGTCAGGAAAGTTTCTAAGCTCCATTTGAATTGATTTATATTCTTACTGGCTCTAATTGCACGTGGGAGTTTGTTCCAAATGTGGGTATATTTCACTAGGAAGAAATTTGAACGCAGTGTTTTACGGGATTTAAGAGCTGCCAGAGTGAACCCTTTGTTCCTGATGTTGTGTTTTGAGCTATGCTACAGGCGAATCACGAGTTTGGCAGTAGATTTATTGCCATGAACCACGTTATACATTGGTGCAGGGTTCAGCTTGAGATGCCGTAGCCAAAGAGGGTCTAGTTCAAGCATCTGGCAGCGTTCTCCGTAGTTCAGAAAAGACGGATAACCCATTAAACCTTCTGTGAATGCACGTTGGAGACTTTCCAGAGCTAGGCTATCAGACTTGCGCAAGTGACTATATATGAACGTGCAGTACTCAAGTTGAGGTCGTACGCACAGCTTACAAAGATGCAGTCAAGCTGCAGGAATGAAGAATGAGTGATTAATGTATCAAATCGTCCGTCTAGTTTCAGCTACTATGAAAAATATATGTTCAGCAAAATTGAATGAGTTCAAGTAACGTATACCTAGGTCACGGACTGAGTTGACAGTTGAAATACCATGACCATCCAGCTTCATAAAGTCCTCTGGTAAATAACAACCGTGTGCGACAATGGTGGGTTTATTGGTTAAGAATTTCATCAGCCAGGTTTGACCCCAAGACTTTAATGACATGATGTCCTCCCGTATACTTCCTGAAAAAGAATTGGGATCGCCAGGAGGAAAAGTGTAGACAAGTTTGATGTCATCTGCGAATAGGAACAGTTTGCCATGTTTGATAACTTCACATATATCAACTATATACATAAGAAAGAGTAACGGTCCCAAAACGCTTCCTTGAATCACTCCACTGGTGACTGGCCTGGGCGTTGAACTGTTATCTACTATTTTCACTGGTTGTGTGCGGTCCACAAGGTATGAAGCAAACCAGCTGAGCAATAGGTCACATATACCGAAGGATTTCATTTTGATCAGAAGGTGCTTATGAGGCATACGATCAAAAGCTTTTTGCATTTCCAAAAGTGAAATATTAATTGCATTCTCTGAATCATCAGATTTTGTGACACGATTAAAGAATTCCAGCCGGCACGTCATGCACGAACGTTTGTTGAGGAACCCATACTGGGAGTGGTTTATGAGATTTTGTGATAATAAGAATTCAACCGTGCGACATTTTATTATCCTTCCCAACGCTCTGGAATAAGTTTAAGTATGGTTAATGGGACGATAATTGTTGATGTCTTGTCGCGAGCCACCTTTGTAACGAGGCAGAATTATAGACATTTTCCAGTGGAGAGGGAAGGAGCCTGATGATAGAGAAACTGCACAAATATTACGCATAAGGAGAGGAATGTCATCCCCTCTGTGTTTGAGAGCAACAGGGTGTACATCCTCTGAACCAGGAAAATAAGAAGGTTTAATAATATATAACTGAGGGCGTATTTTTACTGCATCAACAGTAACTTGGCTTAGGAACGTGTTTGTTTTTACAGAGAGAGGCGGAGGCGATATATTTTCTTCAATGTTGGATGAAGCAGCAAAATACGAATTGAAGGCCTCGCAGATTGTTACGGGATCATCCACGATGGTTTTGTTCCGTAGCGTAACTATTGAGATAATAGAGTCTCTCGCACAGTTTCTGCGTTTCAATAACTGCATCAACTCAGAGCTCTTCTCTTTGCTGACCAGCGCACGTTTTTCTTCATTTAGATTGAGCGTCTTGGTTCTGTTTTCTATAGTGTCAAACGTTTTATGCATCTGAATAGTGAGGGGGAAATCATTTGATTGTCGGTGTCGTGATTTCAGACTTTTGAGCTTACACTGCTCTTTTGGAGTGAGGATCCTGCTTTTATCACACGCACTACGACGTTTTGATCTTTCCGGGGCCAAAATATTCATACAAAACCTGAAGTGTTCATTAAATACTTCGGTTGCAATACTAGGGTCAGAGGTAAGAAACAATGTGTTTCATACCAAGGACCTCAACAGAGTGGCGAACATGTTCCAGTTGATTAATTTCATTTGACGATAACAGGTTATGTTCGATATTTTTACAGCTTTTAGGTCAAACATGAAGTTGACCACGTTGTGATCACTTCCTTGAAACCGTTCAAGGACGGATACTTTAGCAGAAGAGATACCTGTTGTAGAAGTGGGATCTAAAGTGGGGTCTAGTCTGGTAGGTGCTAAAACGTGTTGACACCAACCATTTACCTGGACACATGCGAGAAACTCTGTTTGATTTGCAGGGGCTGTGAAAGGGGTCCAAGAAATATTGGGCATATTGAAATCTCCGCCAATTATTTTGTACTGTATGGGCAATGTTGATACATAATTCAGTCCATTATTAAGGTTGGTCATGTCGTCATTAGTGGCGTTAGGTAGTCTGTAGTCGTATCCTAAGAGTAGTTCACAGGATTCAGTTGACACTGGTAGCCACAGTGAGTCATCAGTTCTATTAAGACCCGGCTCATCGAGTATGGTTGCAAAATACCGCTCCATTAAGTAAAGTAAAAATCCACCGCCACGTCCTGTACCGCGATTTTTACTGAACATATGATAACCTATAACATTCAGTTGTGTGCTTGAAGTCTCAGTGGTACACCAAGCTTCAGTGGCCAGAATAATGCAAGGACTATATAAGAAGGTGAAAGATGTGAAAATATGCATATTGTTGACTAGTGTGCGTGCATTCAAAAGCAGTAAACTTAGTGCGTGTTCCCTATTCGACGTCGTTTTTAGACCTTTAAAAGTGCCTGGAACAGAAGAGTCTTTGTGATTCAGAGATTTGGTGACGTCCCTTGGTCCGATATGGTTATGGTGAGCGCATCGATGACCAATGGAGTGTCGCCCGCGTCTGAGCCCATGACAGAAAATTTTGGAAGTGTCAGTAGGGTGTGGTGGGGCAGTAGGGATATGGGAGGTGTTCTAAGCAGGGGAGGTTTGAACGGTGTGTGACTCAATAAAAAAGTGTAAGGTTGAAATGGATTGGTCATATCTGCATACACGTTGTCAGAGAAGGGATCACGGGTTGCATTTATGTGATCATTAATACTAGGGGGGTGTTCTTATTAAAAGGGGCGTTAAGCATGGGATGAGCAACTCTGGTGGAAATAGTGGAGTTCTGGTCAAGTCTTGCTTTAAAAGATGTGTCACGTGGGAGGTTGCTAGTGTTGGGAGGGGTAAGAAGATTAGGGGTTGGTAAAACATTCATCCCCTTTTCCCCTGAGTGTAGGTATGGATTTACATGCTTATTTTTTCCCTTGTGGTGCGGAGGAGGTAAGCACCAACGACTCGTAGGATAGTGAAATAAGGGAGGTTTACTGAAGCCAGTGCTCCACTGGCGGCCGGTTATTGGGTCCCTTTGGGATGAGTTTATAGTCGGAATGCCGGCGTATGTCTGACTGGTAGATGATCTGAGCCTTACTTCATCTGATCTAGCTACCGCGCTGACAGGTTGAGATCTAGACGTCCCATTTGGTTCAATATGGGCGCATTTGTTTACATGCTGTTGTTTGGAAGTTGACTCCTCGGCGGGGACGGCAACTTCGTAAGGCAGGTTGCTGGAACTGTCAAGATCTACTACCAAACTAATCAAGTCGGAGAATATGATGTCCCCTGTTGTATCGGTGGTGTCTTCAAGAGGCACAGTGGCATGCTCATGTGTGATGCAACAGGACGAGGCTACACACTCAGCTGGGCCCGATTCATTGCTTTCGGACATCGGCGCACATTGTTTGAATGTGTCATGAGCCACGTGCTTGAAGGTGACAATGCCGCACAATAAGCGATTTTGACATTCCCCCTCAAGTGGCGTCCTATTCTGCATAATTCTCATCAGTTTAGGGGAGGTTTTGGACTTGACAAGGTCCTGACATTGACTGAACCGTCTCGCAATTGTTTCGCTCTGGAATTTGCAAACAGCGGGCAGCAGATCTTCTGAATCTTCTTACGAAGACGAATGCAGGTATATGATGTCGTGTCTATATTAGTAATCCTCGTGAGTAGCTTCTTAATGCTATCCACGTGAAGCTTATCTGGCACATCGAATACGATGGCATTATATGTGCTACGCATCTGTTTTGTGATCTCCGTTGTCAGCGTGTTGAGAAACATGCTTGCGCTCTCTATGTTATCCATCTTAGGACTTTCCGGCACCTTGAAGATGTATGATAGGGAGATAACATCCTCCTTTAGAGAATATAATACAGCATAGCTTGTTTTAAGTTGGGCAAGTTTACCTCCCAGTTTAGATACCTTACTAAATAACTCCGCCAATACATTGTCTAGGGGGATAGAACAGTTCGTAGTTAGAGGGGTATTTGCAGGAACCACCAGTTTATCCTCACCCCCTCTAAAGGCAGTACGTTTGGAGGGGCTTTTACAAGCTTTGGGCCTAGAGTATTTGCCCTTAGGTCGTTCAATATCTACATTAGAGCAAGAACAAGTGGTTTTGACACCAGTGGGTCCTGTTTGACGACCGGTTTTGGCCATCATAATTTGTTGTGTAAGAATATTTTTCAGACAGAAGGGGACGTAAATGAAATGTAAGCAGACTGTACGGTATGAAAGTTGTCAGGAATAACAATTGTATGAGAAACTTCAAATTAAATGTCCACGCAGTATCTACTTGTCCATTTCATGCGTAAATGAAACTGAGATGCACAGATACAAGAATTCGGCAGTGCACGTGAATGAACTTCGATAACCGAGCGATACCAAGCTTTAGTAATATATCAACCGTAGCGTTCGTCGAAGAACAGTTTGCCGAATGCGTAAGTTGAATGTCCATGGCAATCTTTGAAAAGAAGACACCCAATTGTTACCAACTATTTATCATGTAAAAAGAACAACCAACAAATAAGGAATACACGAAGACGCAGAATGGCCACCAACTGTTTATGGAGCCTACGACTCCCGCTGTACACTCAACCTAGACGGCCACTTTAACAGAGACAACAGGTCATGAACCGCCCTGCCACCTCAACGAGATACAACTTAAGCTTGCCAGACGATGGTCTGCAGCCTTCGAGCATCACCCTTCTATTCGCCTACCGTACACTCTGCAAAACTGTTTTCACTCGTTCGTCAGTGTCTGTTGGCAGGTATCTCGTTGTCAGCACAGCGGTATAACGCGTTTACAGCTTCTGGTACACCCCCCAAATGGACCCCAGGGGGTCTTGCTGGCGCACTTGTGCCCACTAACTTGAGACCAGTGCAGAAAGTCGTGCGGACGGTAACTGCTAAAGCTAGGTCTTCATTACCAACAATAAACGACTTGACTTTTTCGTCATAGAGGTCTGAACAGTCACGTTCCACCTGTGACTGGGATGACTGTGCGGCAGGTTCAGAAAGGTTAAAGTAACTCACGCCTTTTTACGTGGTGAGTTCACCACCCCAACGTTTTTCGACGTTCATTCCACCAAGCGCCCGTTTGGGCGACTGAAATAACCGCCTCTGTTGAGTGTGCTGGCGATCCCGTATGGCTGAAAAATGGTGGCCACGTTCACTGCTTTTACCTATTTGCATCTCGTCGGCTGTTCTCCCTCTTACATCTGTAGTCCTATTGATAAAAATGGCAAACCTTCTATGTCAAGGTTGACGCGTCCATTCAGATCACGCGCGTGGTAAATTTTTCTCCTCACGAACGTTGGTTTCGGTATGTCGGCATGGTTTAATATCGTTCGCTTGTCGAACTATGCTTTCGTGTAGCTAGTCCATCTTTACATTCTACCGCTGAGCCCTCGGTTGCTCGTGCCACTTGTTTCATTTACGCATCATTACTTCGTTATAATATTACTTATGTTGTGCCCTGTTCACGTGGATAGTATTTCTCGGATCTAGTTAAACTAACGGATCTCATTTCCGGGTTTCTTGTTCTTTTTTCTATTTCGGCTTATATTAATCTTTCGTGCACCATCTTCGTAATGACAGTTTTGCCTGCGCGACTGTCTGTTTCTGATCCGAATAGATCGCCTAGCAGGCTGGGAATTTATTAAACGCCCTTTAAATCATGGACGCGGCCATTCGAAATATAACATAATGATAGACGCTACAAGCGGACTAAACTTAGTCCGATGAATCATAGGAAGCCGGATATTAAAGGCCGAGTCTACTCAGTTAACGGATTCATGGCTAACACTCACTGAAACAAGTCAAAGGTGGGCACAGTCGTCAAATTTTGTGTGCGCCAGGTCCTCCGGGACGCTTACAGCCACACTGACGGAGGCTGATCAATAAACCACAGGAGTGCCTACCAATGGAAGTATTTCGAAGCTGTTTTGTGCAGGCATTCTATAAGGCTTCCGAGAACCTGGTATACTTGATATTTCATTTTTCTGGGGCGCTGTAGGACCTAATCTGCACTCACGGGGCTTCAGTATTCCGAACTATTCCTAATTAAACAGTCGCTTACCGCTATGGTGCGTAACGCGAAAATGCAAGCCATCACGTATGCCACGCTCTGTGGCCCGCCTGCGCATCCTCCAGCATTTCTGGTATATAAGGCAGAACTTACGCCAGTCTTTACTGCTGAATATCTTACGCTTGGTAGTATAATAAAAATTTGTCTCTCATCGATAACACTCACAATTAGCTAAACTTGGTGCGAAAGAAAATAGCGTTAGCCTCCAAACCCGTATTTCAACTTGGGGAATCGAAACTCGATATCAATATAGGAAATTTGAAACTTGTGTTAAAGTCAGCTGCACTCCCCCAAGCCTTCTTGTCCTGAAAGCTTGGCTGAACTGAAAGGCGTACATCTCACTTTGAGACTATTGCGGGCAAACATCGCCTTACTTATTTGCTATCTGCCTGCTCGCATTCGTGACAGCAGAGGTTGCCCTAAGGCCATGATAGGAACAACATAAGGCCTTAAGACACGATGGTCAGAAGGTGCCGGAAGTAAAACTTGTAAGCAAATTCTACGGGGAAACAAACACAAATTTCTGGGGAAACGCTGATTCCTGACGGCAAAGATGATAGGTGTGATAAAAAAAAATACTTGACAGATTTATTAGGTTGGAGCAGAAATAGGAGTGGGAAATCTGGACGACGCACGAAATCGAGCCAGTCATAATCACGAATTTTCGCAACTGTGAATCTTCTAACTTTGTGTATGATTCTTCGGACTACTGTGACCTAGATCTGCACTCTGTGGGCTTGGACCAGTGAAAGCAAACACAATACAGACAGCCCAAATATATCTGCGGTGAACATCTATCCACTTCCTCAAATATTTATTTTCATGGACTCATTGTGTCTGTTGAGAGATGGTTGTGCAGTGATGAAAATCATTACGTGAAATGATGCACGAGCTTATCGTATAGCCGGTGAAATCTGTTGTAGGTAACACGGGTTTAGGACGACTGTGACGTTGGAATCCGAGGCTCATTCGTATTAGCCCTCGGATACCGCCGTGCGACTTCCTAACTAGACATTTCTAAGAGTAGCGTCAACCAGGACACAGCGATAACAAACAATTCAGTCAGTTTTTCAACTTTTACAACATACGTCACCAATACATCAAAGCTAACCAACCCTGCCCCGGCAACGTATGACCGAAGTTCTCCGTCCCCTCTACTAGTCAGTAAACTAGCAGTAACAGAACACATCAGTAAGAGCCTGATAAATGCGGTGCGACCGCGTTTCGGAGCGCTTGTGCAATCCAGTCGTTAATCGGCACGGACAGGAAAAGCTCCAAGCAGTTAGTCGAATGCTGCAATCACACAGCCGTTTCCCAGCTCAGAACACAAAGCATAAACAAGTCCAGACGTGATTATAGTTCAGGGTTTGCTGGACATGGTCTCACTATCTATAATGTTGTAGACAGCGATAGCATACTGCGCTGTCAAGGGGAAGCGAATGATCAACTGCAGTGGGGATCTGTGCGATTTGCCTAAAGTGTACGCGGAATATAAACACATTACGAAGACTGCAAATCTCACCAAGACAGAAGTTCTCGGCTGATCCCTATCAAGCTTGGCTAGATATAAATATCAAGAACGTTCAGGTAGCAGGGTTTTTCTCCACAGAACGTGGGATCTGTACCTGAAAGTGAAGCCCGACCATCTGTGTGCAACCAAGGGGAATCGACCGGCAGCATAACCGAACCTCGAAAGCTTCCCATACGATCAAGCGTGCAACTGGGCTATGCACGGCATAGAGGGGTTGGGAGGTAGGGATGCGTCGCTTGCAAGCAAGCAGGACATTGCTCAGTGGATTTTTACTCCAGCTAAAATAAACGTAGACCCAAGCAAATGTGCAGCGTATTGAATCGTTCGTTAACGATTCAAGGTTCACAACGAGTTACGCGTA
>LUCH01018941.1:0-10574 GCA_013368495.1 Paragonimus heterotremus | reverse complement strand
GTGTATACCGGCCTGAAGAAAAACACACTAGCTGTTGAGTGTGTCCAGCGCGTGGCTACCAAACTAGTCACGAGCCCACATAGTGTCGCATACGAGTCTAGACTTGGAATTCTTGATCTATATCCACTTGAATTTCGACGGCTTCGCGGTGATTTAATTTTCAAACACTTCCTCTTTACAGTAGCCCATGCTGATCAGTTTTTCACTGTAGCGAATGGTGACGTGCGGCGGGGACATAACAGGAGTCTTTTCAAGCTTCGTCCTCGGACCATTCTTATCAGCAGTTTTTTTCTGCCAGGTGGTTAACTTCTGGAACAGTCCTCCTGCTGAGGTCGTCAGTAGCGCTTCTAGCGATCGCTCTAAAGCATTACTTGACTCTCATTTTCCAGAAATCTTTTTATGCGAGTAATCATAATTTGTTTTGTGATATTCACGGTAATTCCCAAGAGCGGTGCTACACCCTGTTTTCAACGAATGCCTTTCAGATCAGCGGACGCCAGCTTGACACTGAACAAGAAAATCCGGCTGGATCCGGGACCCTTGGGCCTCTGCCTCGAACCCGTGTACCAGTCGCTGAATAGCTGGATGAACTTTCGTCTCCAACAACAATAAGCTGTCATACACTTTTAAAATTAAGTTCAATTTGCACAGGACCAGGTGGCCGTTGCCAGTCGAAGGTCCAAAGTATTTACACCGGAATGCCAGAGAACGGCACACAGAGCTGTGACTGTTTCACTTGAAGGGGGGTTTATGAACTTTTCGGGTTACGTTTTTCGGATTCAAAGCCCTGTTTGACTGCCTAATTATCCATGTGCGCAAAAGAGATGAATGAGAGGAGGATCAACGAAAAATCATGGCAAACCCTCAGTGACTGTCCAAATATATGATACGCAGCGTAAGGTTTATTCACACTACTAGAACAAGGGACCTCATCCATGACGGACAAGACAGGCAGGCGGTGATGCACGCAACGGGGGCATAATAAAACCCTCTAGTTGCAGCTCCAACTCCATCCTTGCTTGACTGAGGTCACCAGAATAGCACATCTTCGTAGGTATGCTGTCACAGACGTATGTGGTCCGCATCTTCCAATAACAGTGCATTGTCTTCTACCAACTGGGGAGACCTTTCCTAAACAGCAAGTAACTCTATCAACACGTTATCCGATAACAAAATAACGAAAAAAATGTATTCGCCTCGGTGGGCCCGATTCCATTTCTAAAACAAACCAAGCTCTACCAAACATAACCAATTTTAACTCTACATCCATTTTTTCATCTCCATGGCACCTAGTTGAGGTTTTATCCATTGATACGTGAGTAGCGTTTTTGTGATTGAGTGATTTTGGGGGGGTTACGTTAGCTCGACCTCTCCGTCACACCGGTGGACAACCTGGGACCTATGGGCGAGGTGGAGTGTGGCTGTTTCAACCCACGGCCACTGTATAGACAACGATGTGGGAGTAAAACATGTTGCTCTAGTTGCCAACCGTAGTATCATCGATCCTGAGCTGCAGGCGACAACGTTTTAACGTTTTGTCAGTTTAGTCTCTGATCAGAGTCTTTTAATTTGTACCCAGCAGACATCACAACTATATGAAAACGCCGCAGTAACGTCAGACCAGAGAGGAGAAAACGGTGCAATGTCATGAAATCTTCGCAGGTTGATGGGTTAACATTTGAGAAGTGCATAAGTACCAAAGCCTATAAAACAATAGAGTGATACCATCCGACGTGCCTCCACTCCCAACCAGGAAACCTATTCCCCCCACTCCATGCGTTACAATGGAAAGCTTGACCATATACATCTGTGTTACATTATCTACGGCACGTGAGTATGCTTAAGTGGTCACTCCCTCATAGATACAACCTGGAACACGGACTGTGCGTCAGAAGCACCCACCCGTTTGAGGTCTGTTCTTTAAACGACAGCGCAAGACAAAAATGCCCTCACACTGTCACACCCTTCCATGCTACCACCACATGCCATGTCTTGTTAGTTGTGCTAAGGAAGATGTGCCATGCTCCTGCCATACTATGTCCAGCCACATTTTAAAGGACATCACTACATCGCTACGGACTATTTCATCTGGTGGCTTCTTCCACGGATTCATTATCCGGCGGCTGAAAAAGTTAGCCCGAACCTCTAAACGAGCCCTGCTTTTATTTAACCGGAGACTGTGACATCTGGTGATGGCTTCTTGACCCACTTGTGCAAAAAAGCCGTGGTCCTTTCGCCACTTATGTTTCACAGAATTCTAAATGTCCCTGTAAAATTACCTCTCACCCTCCTCCTTTCCATGGAGTACAATTGGAGCTCCTTGAATCGGTCGTGTTAGGATTTGTCCTTAAGTCTTATTATCCTTCGAGTTTCTAGATGTAGTAGTACTCGCTTAATGCACTGGATATCTTTACGTGGGTTGGGTGCCCATGTCTGCGCGCAGTACTCCAGATGAAACATAATTGTGGCTTTGTACAGTGGCAGAAATACTTCCAATTGCCTGTCAGTCGAAATTTACTCAAGTCTGAATGGCTCACAGCGGACATTGTGTTGAGCCGCTGTGCACTGAGCTGAGGGCTCGAAGTAGACTTTGATCAATACTCCAAGGCCTCGAACCTTTTATATGCATCCATTGGTAAATGGACCCTGGGGACCCGACACTTCAAGGGATTCAGAGCTTCCAGTTACCATCTGGTACTTGACGACATTTGATGAAAGGCTCCACCTAAGAAACCACTCTGCCACTGCCTTGAGATCCTGCATTAAGACATCTCGGTTTGTTGACCGTGCTGTATTGACACCGTCTGCAAATATCAAGTATGGGTTACCTAACTCACTAACAAGATGTTGCAAACCGTGGAAGAGATGGGCTGGTTCTTCCCCCATATGGTTGTGCGCTCGACAGAAACCGGACTCTCCTCCCCATAATAATTAGCCTGGAAAATCTCAGTCCCGAAAGTACCGCAACCGTCCCTAGATTTGTTTCTAAGACAAACCAAAGGGCGTATGCAAAAGCAGCTCTGTTCCGCTCCAAAAACGTGTGCTACAAGGCGAGAAAATACAAGGTATTTATATGGTGCGCACTGACCTAAAGACATTCTCAAATCAGAAACTCGAAAGAAATTCACCGGAGAAAACAGATAGGGTCACCAAGCCACCAATGAGCATAGCAAAATAAAGGTCGGACAGGTAAAAATAACCAACGCTGCCTCTCGACCGTTATGGACGGTTCCGCTAATTCTGATCGGATTAGTCGTTTTTTCTCGAGGACGGAGGCGATGTTGAAAGAAACACACCCTCTACCACTAGATCTTTTACGAACGGTATAAACAGGAGAGGACCCAAGACGTATCTTTGAGGGACATCACTGTGGGCTGTGCTTACCCCAGAGAATCCGTTTTCATCCTTCACTTCAAAAGCTCTGTCACGTATGAAATCCGATAGCAATTCAGTCACTTGGTTGGATATACCAAACTACTTCATTTTTTGGATGAGATAATGTTGGTTTACTGGATCGAAGGCTTCGCTGAAATCCAGGTAGCATACCTCGACTTTCCTGCCATCATCCTATCGTCTCGTGCCTTTAACCATGAAACGCAAAATGTTACATATACATGATTTCCATCCCTCAAAACCGTGTTACGCAATGCTAAGTAGGCTGTTTTCAACCAGATACGTTAAAATCTTGTTCCAGGCACTTTCCAACTGTACTGGTTAGGCATACTGGTCTTTAGTTGTTTTGCTTGTTTCGTGATCCTCCCTTATAGTTAGCGACCGTAATGGCTACGCGCCAATCGTCTGAGTTTTCTCCACCTCTTGAGGAAGTCTTAAACGGCAGTCGTAGTGGGTGCTGAAGAAATCTCGCCAGTTGCTTAACTATGCTATTACGGATGCCATCAGATCCAGCGGACTTTGGAGGATCCAGGGAGTCTGCGACCTTTTCTACGTCTTCCTCAATTAGAGATGTGTTGCTCTTTTTGCTGTGAGGCATGGAATCTACTAATTTTGGCAGGATCTTGCTTTCATGGTCCACCCTCTGTACCCCTAAAAAATTTAACGAAAGAGTTCGGCTTTCTCTATTTCATCAGTGGCTGGTTCATCCTCTTGGGTCAGCAGAACCTTTACTTCCTGCTTGCAGGTTCCTTTGGATTGAACATACGAGTAAAAGTGCTTCTGTGCTGCCTTCGCCTTGCGCGCAGAGCCTGCTTCAAAGCGATATTTTGCCAGGCGCTGGGCCTTGCAGGCTACATTTTCGCTAGCTTCATACTTCAGCCAATTACGATGGCTCTCGATTTTTCTATTCCTTCCAACATATACTTTTCTTGAAAAGCGCTCTACGCACCGTTTGTCTGCAGTGGGACGGACGATTTCAAGTTCTTCCTGGTACTGGGGGTGCAAATTGGTCCATGAGCACTATAAGGCCTTCCATGATGGTTTTCCACATATCTTCCGGAGAAGCGATTTCCTCTTCAGGAGCTCAAGACCAACTGTTCAACCCTTCCAAAAACCGTGCGATATCCATCCGATCGAAGTCGCGTACGCCGTCTGCAAACCCTGTTTTCATTGTGCAGATAGAACAGTATTGCCCCCGTTGGTACTATACGGTTGGAGTTTCACAGAAGTGTAGCACCTATTTATTAATATAACATGTACGGCTGAAGGACCACATGCATATTATTGGCTGTGTTAAGATGAGTGTGTTTATGTGCGTGACCATCTCAGTAATGTCTTACTGACGAGCCTGCACGCAAATTATTTCACGTTCTCTTGTTCTTCTTTTCCTATATACAAGCCTGACGATCGATGCTTATAAGTCACCTATGATAACGTGCCTTCGACTGCGGGAAATGTGGCCTTAGCTGGAGGCGGTAAAACAAAATGTTTGGGCTTATCTTTCAGCAAATCTGTAAGAAGTTTTATCAACTCCGAGCAGTGCGGGATGAAACGACAGTAGTATTTAACTACACCGAATGACCGACGCAAGCTTTTCTGGGATTCTGATGGTGAACGATCTTTGAGAGCAGCGATTTCCTTTGTTAGAGGTCCAATACATTCACGAATGATTCGGCGCCCAGAAAGGTCTATGGAATCTATCCAAAAACGCCCATCGGGTTCAGGGTTATGCTATACCGATCGTTCAAAAACCGTACGGAGGTGCGACATGTGTTAATGTGAGTCCTTGCTCGTTATGAAAAAATTGTCGATGTAAACAAACACAAAGTGCACACTGCCGACGACCTGATCTGTGAAATTCTGGAAATTCTGAGCTACATATTTCAAACCATACGGCATGTGGACAAATTCATACAATCCAAATGCAGTAGTCATTGCCATACTCGGTACGTCCCCTGGGGACACGGGGATCTGATGATATGTTTGAATCAAATCAAGCTTTGAGAAAGTGGTCATGCCATGCAGATCGATGGAAAGTTCATGTGTATGAAGAACTGGGCATCTGTCAGGGACGATGGCGTTGTTTGAAGCGCGATACTCACCACACTGATGCCAGTCGCCGGGTGAGGCTTTAGGTACCATGTTCAAGGTTCGGACCCAGGGGCTAATGCGGAGCTAAATGATACCCAGTCGTAGCAGATTATAGAATTCAGCTTTGACGATTTTCAGTTTCTCTGGTGATAACCGACGGGTATTAGCGACGATAGGTGGTCCTTTGCTTTCAATGTGTTGGAAAATGTCGTGTTTTACTTGTGACAGTGAGCATGATGGATGGATAAGCCGTGAGAACCGTCGAAGCTAGGTTGGAGAACTGTTGTCTAATATAGCCGATCGTGATCACAGTGAATTAATCCATGTGGATCCCTCATGTTTGCTCAAAGTCGTGGTGCTGTTCAACAGTTTCCGGCTTCTTACATACTCTGAGTTCGAAGCTCGGAGAGCCAACGCTAGTGAATATGTGCTTTATATCTGCGACGATAAAGATCCAGTGGATTTGCCGACGGAAACCTGGGTCGACAGTAAGTTGTTTCTCTCGATAGGCCTGTATGATGATGAGGGTAGCCGCCTTCGGGATATGCGATGCCGGTTTTTGATGTCGCCTGACACTAGTGGCTGGAATAACACTCACGTTAGCGCCCGTATCATTGGAGAAGTTGAGGGATGTTGAACGGTCGAACACATTAAACAGGCGACATAAGTACGGGTCAGCAGCAGCCGTCGCAGTTGCTGACTGGCTTAATTGATTTCCGTCTAAGTTTGACCATTCCGAAGGGAGCAAGGCGGGGTGCAACAACGGGCACGCATACCAAACCGACGGTTGTGATAGCACATACGCCTATCAAACTGTCATGCACGCGACCTATTTCATGGGGGGACTTTGAACGCTTTGGTGACTGTTTGTTTGCTAACAATTTCGTTAAGGTGGCTAGCTGCAAAGACATTTGTGAAAAATATTCTTTCGGATTTAAGGCATTCTTCTGGAAAATGTGGCGGCTGCCAGACGCTTGCGACTGAGCCACTTGCTCAGCCAATGTGTGATGCAGCTCGTGGGAGAGGTTTTGAAGCCACAACTCACTCAACATCGGTTCGTTGACAGTCTGCTTGTTTGAAAACTGTGTCATGTGACGAAGCAGTTGTGAAGGAGTGCGATATCTCAATCACATGCCGGCAAGGAGCTTGCGGAGACTGTCCCTGTCAGAAGCTGCCACCTGCTAATAAGGATTGACGCGGCGACATTGTAAGGGTTTTCAGTTAGATGCTTATAAATTATATTCGCAACTTCCGCAGCCACGGTCTCAGGTAAATTTGGGACGACTTAACTATACATAGTGCGCTGCCAATGGATGCGCTGGAAGTCAAAAATAGTTTCAGTCTATGTGAAACATGGCCTGGGGTGTTTGCTGTCAACCTCAGGAGGTTTAATCCTGACAGTGTTCTCTGAGACAGTTGTTTTCTGTTCAGTATCAGGAGGTATATTAATGAGGACAGAAAATAGGCGATAGTAGAAATACCAAGATTTTTAGGGAGAGCTATCGCAGAAAGACTGCAGAGTACACAAAGCCTCGGCAATATGTGGAACGAAATTTGAAACACGGGCTCACCAATATGTAGGAGGCTAGCTCTATACGAAGGCACAAGCAAAAATAGTCATCTTAAAATGCAGTCGCTCACTATGGGCAATCCCAATCCAGGCGCAACAGGAGCACCAAGGAAACAGGACGAATGCGCCAATAAGAGCAGCGTTAGTCCAAATCAATTAAGAAACGTGGTGTTCATTTTGTACAAGAACAACTGATGTAGAATGTACATGAAAATGAAGCTAAATACGAAAATATATACAAACCCTATATTTCTGTTTATTGTAACCGGTAAGTGATCGTCAACCATCTCAGCCTGTATTATTATGAAAATTTGATATTGTAGTAGCAGGTAGCGTGCCGCCACATTGAATTACCACATATAGTCGAATCCGCTTTATTCAGCCCATCGAAAGGAGCCCACTGGCCATGTCCGTGCAAGGGCTGGTGGAGATATTAAGTTAAAGCGCGAGGACGGCGGTCACTAGACGTAAGTTTAATGTGCGGTCAAAATCATAAAGCGCGCTCAGATCAGATTCGAATTGTGTGACAGCGTGATACTGTGTTGCTAACGGCGTTTCGATTTTCCTTTATGTAAATCGTGTGCATGGTTTACTAGGCCTTTTGCCCACGCTTGGTTGTGTTGTTTCCTTTTACAGGACTGTTGCTGGAACCCCTACTTTGAAAGAACGCTATCTGGTGGTGTTTCTACGTTACCCTGAAGTTGGTCAGCAAGTGTAACGGATAATTAGAATATACACGGCTGGCCTGTACGTTACAGTGGGACAACTTCTGACAGGCGGTTTGTTTCTGCACCGTGGGGACCCCTATGGACATGAACAATAATACCATTTGGGCGGCCATGGCTTTCACAAGAATTGGGTCTGAATGTCGTTCCAAAGCAAAAACAGCCATCTTGGCTGGCATCCTGGTCATCTAAATAGTTTTATAAAAATTGCCATCAAAATTTCAGGTCAAGTACTTGTAGTCCATGAGTTGCAAGTAAACTATTTTGACCAGAAAATTAAAATAAGTCGAATGGGAGAAAAATACTGGCATTTTGATAAAAATTGAATGATTTTGTGAAAAAAACCATTGTGTACGTCAGCCTACTTTTTAAATCTTATAAATACATTTATTGTGGTTCCTGAGGTGGAGTGTACGGTTCCTAATCTGAGAATGCTCCACTTTGAGGTGTTTTGATGTTATCGTCGAAATAGAAATATACGGCCATCGATGAATTGTAGGCACTCAATCTGAAATGTTGATTTTAATGTTTTAAAAATATCTCAAAGGCCAGGATTCCAACCGAAGTGATCATTTTCACTTTTGAACGATCATCAGGCCCGATACCTGTGTAACGCACTGTGCTGCAGCGCTGTTGACACCACCTTGCTTTCCGACCGTGTAAGTATTTGCATGTCTTACGGGCCTTCGGCTTACACTTGTTTTTGCTCTCTACTTCTATTGGGCCATCGTTGGAACCCTTGATTCATAAGAACGCTGTTTCCCGGTGTCTTCAAGTTGCACAAAGTTGTTTTACGAGTGTGACGAGTACACGAAGCCAGAGCGTCCGAAGTGCCTGTTACACCTGCGGAAACCATGCTTGTCCGTGATGTAAATTGAATCGCTTTCGGTATGTGTTGTTTCAGTACACGTTATTCGTCGACTTGTGGCTTTTTATATTTTGTGCAACAGATCTTATTTTGCCCCAGATGCAGACGTTGGACATTGTGTATACTGTCGCTTATGACTGACCCAATGGCATATTGCAATTTCGGTACCCACGACGAGATGCAATATTCTCAGTAATACTCAGTTCATCAGGTATCAAAAGACTGCCTTAAGTCACACGGTAAGCCGAGAAAATGGGCATTTCGGATACCAGAGGTGCATTTCACGTATAGCATGAGTAGGCGCTTCCAACACTCGCTGTGTGCGGCACTTGACCAGACCGGCTGACAGACTGGTGCTTACCATACCTTCTCATGAGGCATACGAAAAATGGTTGACCTATTGACCCAGGGGATCTTGAGCCTCCGCTCCATTTTCTGAGAGGAAAGGTCACATGTCTTGGCCCAGTAGTCGAGTGTCGGACAGAAGTTCATCGGCGACGGTAACCCAGTGCAGAAGGATTGATGAACTATATACGGCAGTTGAGTAGACTGGTAGGGCTGAAGGTTCGTGAAGAGCGAGAGCAAAAGGAAAGTCTTATTTTAGGAAAACTTCTGAAAGATATTTGACGGCTGTAAAGCCGCCATGGGTGTCTCCTTCGGACTCTTGAAATCATAGCTGAAGTTGGGAAGCTGGCCGAGTTGTTAGACCGAACAGAACATGTCGAAACCATAGACGGACATTTCAATTGTGTGACTGAGGGCGTCGCTGACGATTGGTTGAAGGGTTGGATGTTTCATGAAAGCCCTAGTACAACAGGCAAACACCGTATACAAGGCTGTCCCACAGCGGAACTATCAAACAACCTACGGCGTAACTGACAGAGATTCTTCACCTGTCGCAGGCATGGACACGTTACACGCTGGTCACCATTATCTACTCGGAAGTATACACCTGTCTGTAACTCTCCTTTTTGCTAGTCATGTGTTCCTGTTTTTACTTAAAATGAGAATAAGGATGTTGTATTGTGCGCTGTACTGGAAGCACGGATTGGCGGTCGCGACTGCCATTTATTACTAGGTCCCGGGTCCGTATGTAGTCTACCTGACAACGAGACACACCACCTGTCAGCTTGATCTTATTGCAGGGTCTGTCAACCAAGTTCTGGCCGTGAATGGGAAAATGCCGCACATCCTGGCTTGTATTTGCAGAACTGTGCAGGTAAGGAAGTGAGCGTTTACGTGAGGACTTTCGGTTATCCCATGATTATCATCTCATGCCCTTCGAGGAAGTGAATATTTGGTCGTCAGCGGGTTATCGTTTATCTTTTTAACCGTGCAGTATGCATGTATGGTGAAGGTTTCATTTCACGGTTTGCGTACAAAACGTTGTCGGGTCTTGCGAGGGCTTTCAAAAGAGAACACCTAGCCTGTAGAAAGAAACCATTGAGTTCAAATGGCAGAAAGTTATCAAGAGCATTATCTCTCCCATCCCGACGCATATAGCGCACAAAGTAAGAGAAGTTATAGAAAAGCAACAGGCGACATACAGGTGTGAAGGACAACCTCAGGAATGCACTCATGTCGTCCAACAAACAATGAACATCGATGAGAAGCGCCCAGTTCGACGAGTGGATCGTCGCCTACCAGTCATTTTTAAGAACCATTTGGTAAAAGTGTTGGCGGAAGTATGGAAGAGATGCGTCATCCTATGGGGCCGTCATCCATTCGAGCATAGGGTGCACGCCCTCACTACTAACCCTTTGCCATGATCCACGCCTTCCAACTAAAGTACTAACACCGCTGGCACCAGCCGGGTGCATAGGGTTACCACAATATGTCAAGGAGCGGGGCGAACGGTTGAGAATCGCCTACAAAATTGTCGCTCAGCATCAGTGAAAGTCGCACCACCATCAGAAAAGCTGTCATT
>LUCH01018940.1:0-10374 GCA_013368495.1 Paragonimus heterotremus | reverse complement strand
ACCATCGTTGTCTCTGCCAATTGGCCCATATTAAGTGGACTGATTGCGTGAGCAATGTGGCCGTTCGCCGGTGCGTACTCCGGAATGCTCGGGATGCGCGATCAATTGGTCAACTAATTACGCTGCACAGCTTGAGATGGTTGGGTCATGTCCTCCACATGCCAGCTGAGCGTTTACCGTACCGGGCATTATATACTGAGACCACCAACAATTGGATAAAACCTCGTGGTGGTCAAGCAACAACGTGGTCACGAAATATGAAGACCTTGACTGCTCCATTGAGCGATGTGTCGCAGTCAATGGCGTACCTGTATCCAGAACATTTATAGTTCTTCCGCTTAGTCTTCTTTATTAATTCTCAACTTTCTTAGTAACGTTTTCTCCCAGGATATTCCACGTCACTGTTGAGGTGAGCGGCGGCCCGAGCCGCAGTCCCTTTTGGTCAGGCTCGTGGCTGTTAGGATGATTATGATGATGGCCACCCAGAAGGAAGACAGACCCTGTGATAACCACTGGGTCAGCAGCCTGACCAACATGGCAGCAAAGGTCAAATTAGAAATAGCCGATGACAATCAATTGGTTTATAAGTCAGTCAGGGTGAATAGAATCGCGCAAGGCAATTTAAAGGCTTAGATCAGTAATAACACGCAACGATCGTGAACCAAATAACATCCGTTCCTGTCGTGACAATACCAAGTACATCTCAGGTCCGCAGTGATACAAGTTTAGGAAACTCCAGACTACGGTCACCACACCTTGGAAAACTCCTCTGAACTAACAGCGAAAAGTTAGCAGCTGCAAACCAAATTCTCTAAAAAACAACTCAATCCAATAAGTGCATTACTCCTAGAATATATATTAACGTAAAGACGAACATACCAAATGCATACAATGTCGCTGGATTGTATTCTTCTGACTGTCCCATTCATGTGCCAGGGCTAAGGCCAAAACTTCATTGGGAACCAACAGTGATTTACCGCCCGGGGTGCGGAGTTTGCGCTGATCCAGTTGAATTTCGTAAACAGGACTCCGTTCACCTGAAGTGACGTGGGTCAGTGGGGAAGGAACCGATTAAACAGGTCGTGCAAATTACAGTCATTGACAAGGACAGTCAACCCGGTGGCTCACTAACTTTTCAGGTTGGTTCACTCGTTCAACGGATATTGTGTTTCACTTTCAGCTCTCAGGGGCCCTAAAAACCAAAGCTATGGGAACGGTGGTCATAAATCGTGCGAACAGAGGAGTTGCAATCGCAGCAGGACGCACGCATATAGGAGGGGCAATACTACAACATACTTAGGGTGAGACTGGAACAAAGACCTCAGTGTTTCGAACAGTACCGAGTGCAGACCTACTGGTACAGCTTTATGAAACTATACAGTAACGGCGAGTGGACTGTCTAACAAACAATTATTTGGATGATAAGGTCTACATGATACGGCAATGGAGAATTGGTGATGAAGCGCCCGTCTGAATCCACATAGTGATGGTAGTATTATCTGTCCCCCATTACGTTTGTTCCCAGAGCGTAGGGAATGTTGATCCGGAAAACACAGCATAATGTACGCCTATTGAATACTGACAATATTCTTGAAGAGAACTAGGCGTTTTCAAAGTCGTATATTGGGAAACAGAATGGGATATAAAATGTTGGGTAACAGCTGAGATATGGTACTGTCTGTAGAAAATATTCCTAATCATCTTGATAGCTTGCATTGTTCTATGACTTGACTCAGCCTCGACGTCGTCTAGCCCTCTCATCTCCACGCTTTTTGTAGCGTCCACAGGCTTTGATGTAAATGAGAAACATTTCGAAAATGTACTATCTGTTTCAGCCAGCATAAACTACGAAGTAGTCACTTTCCATTGTATAACAGATTATTATATGTGAGTACACCTACCATAGCTTTTCATTAAGCGACAAAATGGCCGAGCAACATCACTGACACCAAAATATCACAGTGATACTGATGCCTAACTGTTATAAATTGGGTAGTGCGTGAAATGCAAACAAACTCAACAGTCGAAGTAACCAAAACTTGAGTTTTCGACTCAGTACGGTGTGATGTGCTATGTATCAGTAGAGACCTACCTGCACACTAGTAAGAAATGTGAATATGATCACGCAGCCTAGCTGGAACATTTCTTTCGTACAGAAGCCAATATAATGGACACATTATAATCCCATTTTTCACTGTAAATTAATGTAGTCCGAACACTCAAATGGATTCCGTCCAAAGTCCAGAACGTTCCCCCCAACTATTCTCTATTAAAACCACTGCGACTCTTTGACTCAATTCATGCAAAGAGCAGGAAGACAAGCGTAGCGGGATGTTAACCTTTCGATTTATCGTCAGCCGCTTACTAAAAACAGATGGAATATGTAACAAGGCGGCATGGCAACAGTATTACGACAGAATGAATTTTTGAGACGCGGCAAAAATACACAAACACGTTCCACTATGCCCCATATTTGTCAGGAACAAGTCACCTTATCACCAGCTCGCCCGACGGTTGGCGGAAGCACCCAACCCAGTTTGGAAATTGCTGCCAACACATTGTGTAACAGATTCATTCGGGCTAGTAAACGTTTAGGAAGAGGTTTCTGTAAGTTCAAAAACAATGTGTTCTATGGATGTGCAACTATTGTTTACTAATGTTCATTTGCATGAGACTAAATTTTCTTTGACTATTTCTTTCCCGAACGTTCACTTACTTGTTCCTTTTGATTATATCAGAGATCTGGTTTCCTTGTGTACAGAAAATATTCCGTTCGAGTTTGAAAGAGCTGCTTTTAGGTAAGTTGACCGTATAGCCATTGGCAGATAACTGGGCCTAACGTTAGCAGATGTTTTCCTTGGAATGATAACATCTAATGATGGAAAACGAAACCTTCATCATGCAACTTCGTCGCTGAGTATCGCCGAGGAGACCAAAATCGTTTAGTTGACGCATTACCTCACAACCACTGCTGTTCATCATTGAACCTTATGTGTCTCGAAGAACTGCATTATTCTTTGAACCATTCGGGCGTCAGGCGGATGTTTCATTCTGTTGGCCGTTCTCTATTGAGCAAACAAAACTAACTACTTCTTCCAATTCCAAAACTGGCGGACTGGAGGACTGTGGGTTGTTTGACCTCTACCAGTTGGTCTGTCTGGTATGAGTGACTCTGCCAGTATGATCGACACAATGTCAAGTTTAGCCCAAAAGGTCAGCGAGATGTGCAAGTCGTCACAATGCATCAAGGTTCAGTCTCGTTAGGATAGAAACATATCTTGACATTTGTGAGACCATACAAACAAACCAGCGAATGTCTGTTCCTCATTACAGCGATCACTACTTTGAAACGACCACCGTTTCGGGTTTCGAAAAGCGTTTCCTTTATAGAACAACGTATTTTTTAATCGAAAGATAGTCGATAAGTATAAAGATTGACTCGACTTTGCTACAAGCAACCTGTGAACTCTGACGATTCTGATGTACAGCCTACTCCAAGCACAAAGTTCACCGACACTGTTTAGACCCTCTGTCGAAGGCATGCAGACCATAATGATCAAAGTGAACGACCGGGATTGTTTGAACGGGATGCGCTTAACATCTTCATAGTGTAACATATTGCTTCAACAGTGAGATGGTTCCAGACTCATCATCCTTACGAAGGAAACTTTGGATCGTTTCAAACTTTTGGGTAGCTAATCTCGTCCTCTTATCATTATTGATGAAACATGCGAAAGTAGCAAACGTACGTTGACGATGCCAACCCGCATCGTCCGTGGCTCCTAAATAACGTCACATTATCAATGAACAGAGTGCGTGCCTAAAATGTTTTGCTGTATGATTCGAACAGTTCGTTGACCGAGCAGGCATTTCAGATATATTACTATCGGTTGTAACCAGTGGGCGGCTGTTGTGGTGTACGATCAGGCCACACTACTTAAAAGATGGTCGTCCAGTTATACTACATTCAGCAGGAAAGGTTTATCCAGCTGCATACGCAAAGCTAGATGAGTTATATATATATATATATATATATATATATATATATATATAAGCTAAGCCTTCAAACAGCAACGGAATAAGCCCGGCTATCGATTCACTCAGTAACATGACATGATAGCCAAAAATACTGCGGAAATGAAGATTTGAAAACTACCACAGTTTCGCTAATAAGAACTCACGGTTATCAATAGTAAAAAAACAGCAGCGGTTTTCGCTCACTTTTGCCCAAACCTGATTAAAATGTAGTGACATACCTGGAATCAGTGTTTGTGAAACAGTTACATTCTTGTAGAATTTCTTGATTGGAGCTGCAGTGAAACTTCAAATAATAGCTATGCAAGAAGCTACCAGAGAACAAATTCCTGAATGATACCGCATTGAGATGGCTGTTGCATCGGAGACATGAACGTTGGAACGTCCTCATTTATACATGAAATTTAAGGACAAACAACGTGGAATAATCTGTTGAGAAAAGTAAGTAATGCGGTAGACAGATGATTCAGTTATGAAACACATTATGCATACAGAATGTGCCCAAGACGTACAGTGCGCCAGACTAAATGTTCGTTAAGAATGAGTAATATGGACAGAAGACAACTCATTCAAATGATAGGACTATCTAAACCAAAAACAGCCGATACATGTATCCAACCTGATTAACAAACTATTAAGAACATGACTCAATCAAACCACTTTGTTCATGGCTAACATTTAGATAAGCTAACCTCTAGTCACTACAAATGTATCCGGTAATTATGTGGACTAATCAAAAACAGACCCGACAAGTACACAGGTAAACGGATGGGCTAGCTCAACGCCGCCGGGCACATCCCCAGGTTGCGGATTGGCGAACAGCCTCCCCGCTTTCTGTTTTTCCCAGATAAGAATGTTCGGTTCATTTTTTGCGACTGTTCGACCAAACGGTGCTCACGGTTATTGTACAAGCTTGTGGTCAGCTTGCGTTTAGGCATTCGGCGGTTCCCGTCTTATGTAAAGCCAAGGGAAATCACACGAAGCATATCGACAACGTTTATCAACGTGACAGAAATTCAGTTCTGTCGCAACTGCATAATGTCCAGAACATACCTTTTCATAACAAACTTTCATAGCTGCTGCGATTTCTCATGTAGGGTAGGTCCACTCATCTGACTCAAACCGGGCAATCTGTTAATCAACGCTTCCCGAAAAGCGTTTTTTACACTCTCTCCGCCCGAATGTCATTTAAGCATCTGACATTTACGAATGCATGGCCTTTGGATGAATGACAATACAAAACGGGCACGCACAACGGTATGGTCAGAGTCCAAGCGGTTGCTCCAAAATGCACGACCGTCTTTACCAGAGTTGCGCCACCTGTAACCGACTGCTATGTGCTTGAAATGTGTTCATATCCGAGGAGAACAGGGTGGTTTCCACGTAACACAACGCATCGTGTTTTGTTGGAATTTGACGCTCGAAATATGGTGACCATTAGACGTTTACAGATGCAGCAGTCTTTCATTGTCAGCCGGTTGAGCACGGACACCAAACATCGTAAAGCTGCTTCTTCTCTAGAGAAAGACCACCAGACTGAACACTGAAACCACTGCCTATCATGACGACTTCAGAGTGTCTAGCCCGCTCTAAAAATCCGACGAGGGTATCGTAGAACGCATTTTTGGTAACATCTGGACAGCTACCCGTTGGATTGTACGCCGTTATTATGACGAGACAACGCTTTCTTGATTTACGCTGACAGACTTTAACCGATGTATTGAGTCTGACTATTAACTGAGATCCAATCGAACAGGTACTACTTTATTGTGGAACTCGGTACGACTTCCATTTTAACTTGACCACGTGAGTTCGTGATCTGCTAAATACTTCGGAATGCGCTCTACGGCCTGAAAGTGTAAAGTGTATCTGCAAGATTACTGTAATCACGTAGATTTAGTGTTAGGTAACGCAGTCATAGAGGTTGTTGACCGATTTGTATCCCTGGGAACCTGCATCAGCGGGGGCGGCGGAGGTACACGGAGTGAAACAGAAGAGCGTATCATTTCGGCTAGGGCGGTGATCGCTAATCTGAGACACCTATGGCGACAGAGAGGTATTTCCCTGAAACTTGAGGGTCGCGTATATCAAACAACACTGAGGGCTGTATTACTTTATGGTAGCGAAACCCGGCCCATCAGGGTAGAGGACGTGAACCGTCTTCAGGTATTTGACTACCGATGTCTGCGTTCAATCGCTCGTATCGGGTGGCATCAGCGAGTGAGCAGTAAGGAGGTTAGGAAGTGGGTGTATGGCATTGATTGCAAAAGGAATTCTTTTATTCAGTTACAAGATTTGTACAGACTTAGATGGTTAGGTCATGTACTAAGGATGCCAGCTAATCGCTTGCCACATCGAGCACTGTTTGCCAATGCTGCGGCCGATCGGCGTAAGGTGTGAGGTGGGCAGACGATGACCTGGCGTAGACAAATTGTTCACGAAGGGGTTGGCCACTGTAGGTCGAGTTCATCTCCCGGGTTGGGGCGCTCGCGACCCACAGAGTCGGTGGCTTGAGATCTTAGGTGAGATGACGGTGAATTGGGCTCATTAAGGTGAATGTTGTTGGCGTTGTTTGGCCGAGTTGCCTGTGAAGTGAGTCCATTTAGTGACGCACAGGCAGTGAAAGCCGTAGGGAAGTTGGCTTGTTGATGACGCCTTACAGCTCGGTTGTTTGTTTGCAAGGTGTAGGCGCCCTGGTGTTGTATTTTTGAATAGAGACTTAGCTGTTTTTAGTGACTAGGTCCCCTTTTCATTTTTCTTCTCTCTATCTAAACAGGGTTTGTTTCTTCTTCTTGTTTGTGTGGCAGTTAAGCAACAATGTGAACCACTGATGTATTGCTGTCTATGATGATGATTAGGCGCTCCATTATCTTGCATGGAATGCTAGTAAGGTTGATTGCCCGATAGCTAGCCAGAGTGTCGGTCGCCTGTTTTAATTATGGACGTGACCGTCGCCTATTCCCATGCTCTAGAGAGAATGCCGGTCTGGACTGTCTGTTCAAACAGCTTATGAAAGGGTTCTGCCAGACTAGCAGCTGCTTCTTTGAAAATCCTAGGATGGATCTTATCAGAACCCATTGCACTGTATAAATTGACCCTGGATAAAGGGTCTTCAACTTCCAGCACAGAAAACTCAGCGGTAACAAGTGGTTGTTGGGAATTCTGCAGTGGAAGGGCAAGGTGCCAAACCGTAGGTGCGACGTTGTAGACTATCGAGTAGTATTTCCTGAATAACTCGGCCACAACTAGGGAGTCTGATGAGGTCTCCCCATCAGGCAGCTGCACAGAAAGAGCCGAAGGTTTATCCTTTCTTAGTCGTCGCACGTGCTTAAATAAGAAGTTTTTGTTCCCGCTGGCTCTGAGGAGGACCCTTTCTTGTACGAGTTTGGTATGCTCACGAATATCCAATCTACATCTATTTCAAACAATGTGGAACTTGCTTAGGTCCTCCGACTTTTCCGTAAGCCTATGCTTCGCGAATAAGTAGGAACGGCTATCAAGGAGATGACGTATTCTGTGCGGAAGAGGTGGCCGATAAGAGAAAGTGCACAGTTTGCGCGGCACAAATAAGTCACCCGCTTCCTCAATTGCACTTTGAAACGCACTATAGTTCTGGTTCACTGAGTCATAATGAAGAAGAACTGGACCTAGGTAGCTTCTCATAACGTTAAAATCAGCCTGATTAAAATTTCGAACTGTAGACCTTTTTACTGGTTGTTGTGACCAATAACAGAAAAAGACCAAAGGTGAGTAGAGAGTGGTCACTGTGTCCAAGTGGTGGTTTGTTGATCACTCTGTCTACCAGGTGGCTCTGATTAGTGATGATTACGTCGAGCAGAGAGGGAATCTGGCCAGGACGATGCTACGTCAGGGTGTTGACATGCTGTGTCCACGCTCTCCGTCGTATCAGTGTCGATAAGAAAGTCGACAATCGACTCTCATATTCTTGGTGAGAAATTGATGCCCAGTTTATCTTGAGTGTGTTAAAGTCGCCCATAATAAGCAGATGAGTGAGGTGTTTTAGCCTCAGGAAGTTGTCTAGGTTTACAAGAAGAGTGTCGTCATCAGAGACATCGGATGAGAGAGAACGACAAATAATCCTCACTAAGAGTGAGTTCTGACCACGCAAAGCCAGTCGAAGCTACAGAGCATCACATTTATCAGAGGACTGAAATCCACCAATAACCGTGGGTGTTGGGAGATAATGGTGAAGGAAAATCACGGAAACCTCCAATCTCCCTCGGGTGGAGTCAGTTCGGTAAACTGAATACCCGGATACACTCAGTTCATTGTTACTGATGTCACCCGTAAGTCAGGTCTCCGTGAAAGCAAAAATGTGGGGTTGTGTCACGAGTTAACTGTCTAATTTCCGGCAACTTATTAAACAAACTCAGACAGTTCGTATACATGCACTTAAGAGCTACTTCCTCACTTGACCTCTCGAGAAAAGAGAGAGGAGAGTGCGAGGAAGAGTTTGGGAAAGAAGATCTAGAAGTGAAGAGGGTGGTGGTGGTGGACTCGGCGTATACTGCCGAGTGGTTCTGATGGCCCTTCTTTGAGGCCGTGGGCGCGACGCCACTGCTTGTGCGTACGTCAACGTCCCTACAAGATGCCTGACCAGCAGTTTTGGTGTCGAAACTTGCAACCCCTCAACACGTGCCAAATTCCGCTTCTTCGCGGGGTGTTTGAGAGTTTTCACCCACGGAAAATGTGACTTCTTCGCCCGCTGGATGCAGGGTTTGAAAAGAGGCAGAGTGCTCGGGTTTAAGGAGCCACCGACAGAAATGGTTTGTGGGGCGTGCCAGCAAGATGCTTTTTGATTTATAGGCGGCATCCCCAACAGGACCCCATCGTTCCGAATCCTTGGAAGAAGTAATTTCATATGAGGCCTCTTGGTGGTCTCTGGCGTGAGCAACTCGGAGAACATTTGTGCGGTGTCTTGAACACTTTTGCCCGTGCTTGGGGCGTCGGCCGTTGGGATGGCGACTACAGAAATAGCGTTCTCGCTTTCCACCACTGGTAGATAGGCCTGAGTGGATACTGCTGGCGCAGAAACCACGACCTTAGTCTCCAGTTGTAATTTCCGGGCTGTCATGATTCAGGACTTGGTTTTAGTCTGCTGCTCGCGTTTCACCCTCTCTTGCCGACAGCGGTCGGAAGAAACGCTTTTCAGCTGGACGTGGGTGGGTTTCAAAGCCTCTGATTTTTCCACCACTGTCTTGAAACTCAGCATGGCTGGCAAGGTTACCAAAAGCCAGAGTGACGTTTTGGCGAGTAGCCTGCTTGCGAGTACGAGGTGTGTAACGTCCGGAGAGAACAAAGGAGCTAGGACTGACTTAGCCAATTCAGTTGGGGGAGCGACCCCATAAAACAATTATCCATCCTCTAAGAGCTTTTTCTCTCATATTTGCTGTTGACTCCTCTATAAGTGCAGTTGATAGGGCAACTGCCTTCTTGTTGACCGCAACAACAGGGAGAGCAAGCGCTATGTATTCGTTTACGCACTGGATTTTCAGCTTCATTTCGGACACAGTCCGCTGGCATTCCTCCATCCTATTCCCTATAGAAGAAACAGAAAGACATCGTGCTAAGAAGAACAGTTCCGCGTGTACAGTCGCAGGTTTTTTGCGTCGCTTCACTTTTCGTGACGCGCGGTTGATTACTTAGCGGTAAAGCGGTGCCTTGACTTGTGTCAAATCTGCAGCTTATGCACATAAAAGTTGAAGCAGAAGAAACAAGTTGCTTATACTGGTGTTCGTTGAGGCCAGTGCATTTGAAATGATACCACTTCTGCAACTGTATGCCGTTTTGCAAGGACATTTTGCATCCATAATGGTAGCAAATGTAACATGCAAGCCGGCCGTTTACACTTTGACCGTCCGTTACACTTACGGACCAACTGTGGGGCAACGGGGAGACACCGGGGGACAGCGTTCTTCCGAAGTTCGGGTTCCAACAACCAGAGGCCCAGTAAGCCATGCACACGACTTACACAAACAAGAACTGAAACAGCGCCGACAACACAGCAACATGCCCCGTCAACAATTCAAATCCAACTCGTGCGCGCCTGTTGGTTTCGGTCGCACACTACACGATTTTGCTGGCAGAAATCATATATCGAAAACCGTTACTGAGAGAAGCACCGGCGTTGGGTTGAACCACCCTTCGCGCGCTCACGTAGCTACAATTGCAGCGATTGATACACGGGTTCGAGGCAGAGGCCCAATGGTTCTGGATCCCGTCGGTTTTTCTTGTTCAATTTCAAGCGGGCGTCGGTTGATCTGTAAGGCATTCATGGAAAACAGGGTGTAGCACCGCTCTTGGGAATTACAGTAAATA
>LUCH01018939.1:0-10683 GCA_013368495.1 Paragonimus heterotremus | reverse complement strand
TGATGATGATGATGATGATGATGATGATGATGATGATGATGATGATGATGATGATGATGATGATGATGATGATGATGATGATGATGATGATATTGATAGACTGAAGGCTAATGTTCATTGCCACCCTGTTTGGACAAAGGTATTTTGATGAAGCGCGTGTGTGACCTCTACAATAACTAATCCAATCTCTATGTACCACGGTATATTTTACACTCTCCAGTTTACACTGAACCTATAATCACTGTACCCACATGGAACGATGACGCCAGCTATCAACAACATCAAAGCATGAGCTCGAACTTGGTGTATAATGAGCACTTCTGTGACGGGACAGTTCATAAAGGCAACGTTTGGGCTATCAGAGTGAGAAGGTTGAGGACGATACTGAGTGATATCTCATACAGGTGCAGAGTTGATACCGCTCGAAGGTTTAATTTTATGACAAACAAGTAACTGGTAAATATCGGAGCAAAAATCAAGAAGCAGCGAACTATCGGTAAGCTATATAATAGAACATTAGACAGTGGTATCACAAATACACCTAAGTGGGGCCGCTCAAGGTTTTGCCTAGCACATACTTGGACGCCGATACAAGGTTTCCTAATTAACCACTCTTTTTTAGCCAGATAATTCAATATGTTAGCGTAATCTATTGTCGCAGAAGTGACTGTTATATTATTAATTCTGGGCCTGGGATCCCTGGAAACCGCATCCTGATCATTGATGTGGAATTTTTCTTGAGAACATAAGTTTGCGACGATGCTACATCTAGCAGCGCTGAGCTTGAAGAGTTCCTCGGCATTTCTTCTGTGTGGCAGTAAGGCTGTTATTTTTTAGTGTAAGAATGTAATAGTGGAATCCACACCCATAAACACGGCAGGCTTCAATGCACAATGTTGAGTAATCAAGGCAAATATTAATTTAGATTTTTATAAATATTCTGTTACAATGCATGCGATCTATGTAGTTGGCAATAAACACAGTAAACACGTCGGCTCAGAGTGAACACCTCTAAAGCAAAACCTCTGTCGAAAAGGATAAAATAAAGCCACATATGAGCAAACATTGTAATACAGCTAACAACAGAACGCGTTGAAAAATATGATCCACAAATCAATGTATTTGTAATTCAGGACGCACCTGTGGAGTTAGCAGAGAATATAGCAGACTCAAGAATAGTTGACCATGAACTTAACGCTCTTCAGGTGCATAATAAGACTGTTTACCGCACACTCATAATAAACCTAATACCAAATAAGTCCAAAGATTCGGTTCCGTGGCTGACAAGTCTTCAATCAATAATTCTGGAGTAACACGATGACACCAGCATACTGTATTGCTGTGAGACCTAATCATCACATATGACGTCATCAGAACCAGTGCAGCGTAAATCATGGTGTATTACAGTTTGCTCCTAACGCTGGGTCAGTCGCAAGCTATCGAATAACAGCTTCCCAATGGGTCCTGCAGGTTTCAACCGCCTGGTATGGACAGCGTACCAAAACAAATTCGGATCTTCTGTCGCAAAGGATGCAGAAGGCAAACAACTTTGTATGGCATCACTGAAATGTTAGTAAATGTTTACATGTGTATTTTCCTGAAGACGATTGGCTCGTATGCTATGACTGTGAAGGTTAGATAAATGGTGAACGGTTCCTTCCTTCAAAAGAACCACTCTGTATGTGCCTGGTTTTACTCGCCACATAATACGCTATGTAATCAAATGCATGATTACAAGACGAGTAAAGGTGGTAAAACTACCAAATGTTGTGTAAAAGTACCTAAGAAACGAGTTCTTTCAGCAAGTTATACAAGGTTGCTGATTATTGTAAACACTCCATAAGGAAGATCATATAGCATTTTTTAACGCTTGTAATCAGTATAACCACAATTACTCTAGAGAGCGACTTCAATGTTTTATTCTTCTCAATCTTATAATGACCTTCTTCAATGGAGTTTGTCTTCATTTGGACTAATCAGATAAAATAGGTCCTAGCGAGGTTCAAACCGACAACTGTTTATCGCCCGAGCTGAAATTTTTATCCCCTCTGACACCGGTCTTACGAAAATCCGTTGTGGAAAGGCAGTTATTTCCAATCGATGTCTAATCTACTCACTGTCCTTTGGTATAGACGGCGGTAAGAAAGAGAATTTTAACACGGAATGGATCAAATGGTTGTAACAAGAAACGGAAGAATCTTTAGTGTCACTGTGTTGTTGCATCAAACCCTAATGGCTGTTTGGATTGATCAGGAATACTACTGGCGTTCAATTATGGTCGGCCATTTTATAAGAAATGAGGTGAGTTCAAAATCGATGAGATCACTCTTGTGAAGGCTTGAAAATCAATACGAAAAATATTGTCCTGGTCAAGGATTTCTTCTTAGTCATGAGGTTTCTGCATAACTTTTTACAAAACTTAAGTCACACTGTCACCAGATTTGCGCTGTTTATATTTCGAAAATCCATAAAGTTTGTTCCACTTCATAATTGTAATGTCAACATTGGAACAACCAGAAAAGTGTACATAAAAAATAAGGACGGTTTGTGACGAACTTCTCGAATACTCACGATATCCTACAGAATTGAAACAAATGCCATTGTAAAAACTATAGCTTTGGTTCTGTATAATGTAGCGCAGAAACTAAAGGACAGGCTTCAGTGGCTAGCAGACCGAAGGCTGGAAGCAATTAGTGGAAAAGTGTGTGTGCACTATTCAGGACGCAAAAACAAAGCGACTGTTGCTGCATTACTGCGAAGGATGGGGATACAAATCAGTTATATATAATAATTTTTGCCTTGACGGTTCTGTATACCTACAAACTTTGCAATTGATGTCTAGCAGTAAACAGCTTCACAAGCCTTATGGTCAAATAGTTGGGGCTGTGGAGTACGCAAGGATGAAGATCTCTTGGCAGCAGTCCTCTAAAGATAGGAACGTTCCGGATTTCCCGAAGAACTCTAAGAACGTGGTCAAGGTGGGCGGAGACATGATCTACCATGAAAACCGGGTGAATTAGCGGACACCTGTGAAAGACAGAGCAAAGAAGACGCTGGAAGCAGCGATAAGGAGCCCATGGAGAATGAGTATGCCACTGCAAAGTTGGGGCTAGCGGCTGTGTTCGACAGCCCGGCCGAAAGCTAGGAGGTCATTTGGTGGTTCAGGGCGGCCCGGATTGAACAAAGAGAGGAATCTTTCGTGTTTGTTGTCAGGCTTCAAGGAGTAATTGACATATCGTTACCATAACTCAATCAACAGTCTCGACAGCAGACGATGGTGGGGACAGTTTATTGGTGCAGTTTACCGGTGAATGTTCAAACCCAAGTCTGCATTTTCCACGTCAACTGGCGGATGGGTGAGTTTGCGAACGTGACGTGGGAACATGGAGCAATGCCGTGGTCTCGGTTAATGTGAACAACAACACGGACAATAAGACAGTAACAGAAACACAGAGCGCAGTAAAACAGCTGGCAGCAAGTTTATCTGCGTTGAGAGAAGCATAGCGGAAGAACGATAAACGGCATTGCTTCAGTTGTGGTGACAATGCACATTGTGAGAAGTGTTAAACTCCGCAATTTAAGAGGTCAAAAAATAATGTTCCACGCTTGTTCTTTTGTCGGGCCCGGTCGACTAGTTACGGGAGCTATTAAAAGAGGGGTGCGCACACAAAAAGATGAAGCTGATGGGGAAATAGGTTAATGCTTGATCGACAGGAGGCCGTTGGTTTTTTGATGCGACGAAATCTGCGACGGTCAAAACAGTTGAAGTTCACACTTTGATTGTTGATGGCGTGAAAGGACGCTGGGTGCGTACTGGCAGCCATATCGTGAAACGCTGTTCCATCGTGACTTCAGAAACTAAGCAGATGATACTTGGGGCCTATATTCTTGCTAAAACAGATGCCGTGACTGACCTGAGACCCAAGAAACTGTCAGCTAGATATGGCTCTTTGACATTCACCAGATAGTAACAGAACAGCATCATCTGAGTACACACTGCCAAAACCCCCGTTTGTACAGTAGTCTTGCTTCAAAAAACGATCGGAAAGCACTCCAAGTTATTCGCGAATAACGACTTTCCGTACGGACTCTGCAACTGTGTTGAACATGAAATATCAATAACGGGGTTGTTCCTACCGCACTAACCCAGTAGGATGTCGGTTCCTGTTCAAGAGGACCCAACATGAAGCTGTTTCAAAACAAATTAATGACTCAGTACTCCGGATCAACACTAATTCCAACGACCATCGACGATGTTACTGGTATACAAGGTTGAGCGAATTGAGACAAAGCCACCGACCGAAATACCGAACATAACTAGCGAAGCATTGGATCAGCGTTCTAAGCGCATGCTGAGGCAGTTTATGAGCCGAGCGACCTACTTTAGTCGGTTGGTGAACACGTCCTATTCCGTTGTGTCACCACTGTACAAATTCTTCCGAAGGGACGAAAATTTGAATCGGTCAGCGATACTCGGTGGACATTCACAGGGTTGCAACAAACGCTGTAGAGATAAAGTTGACGCTGAAACCTCCGAATACGTAAGAAGTGTTCATCATACTCACAGGTTCCAGCGACCACGTCAATAAGGAAGTAATCCAATGGAAGGAGTAAGTAATTGGATATGCCAACCAAGTCCTGATGACGACGGAGCAGAAATATCCAACCATTAAGAGGAAAGATTTTGCAAGTATCTGGACAGCAGGTTGTTGAGGGCCGTACTTGGCCTGTCACTTCCACTCGAAGACAAACTAAACGTTGTAAGACTGTGTTAAGGATGTGGGGAACACAAGAGGAGAGCTAGCCAGGTGGAAGTCGCCTTTATAAGAATATGCCTTTGCGATCAATTAGTTGATTTTTTCAAGAGGTTGTGCTGCTGGTTTTTTTACGAATGCAAGTAGATGAAGAACTTTCTTAGTGACTTCTGGAGTCAACGGCTTAGTAATGGAACATGGTCCATGGATACCAGTATGCATTTACGACTTCCAGACAAGGTTCGTAGGAAGCTGACTGGAATTGTGGTATGGTCTGTGAGGATCCGAACGGCAATTTGAATTAAGGGTTAAAACTAGTCTGTTTCTAAAGGAGGAGAGCTGATCTTCGTCGTACGGAGTTGCCAAAGTGGCAGCGTGATGACAACAGTTCCTGTGTGGTGGCCATTCCGGAACACGTAAGAAGGAAGCTGGTAACAAACTGCCATGATATGTCACACACCAGATGCAGCGGAACCTACAGTCTACTAGAAGAAAGAGCACGCTGACCGGTGATGAAAGATGACGTAACGGCTTATGCAATAACTTGTCAAAAATGTCAGTTGTTGAAACGCAGCGGCGGAGTTCAGCAGTTCTTTTAGTCAATACCTCTTTCGGAAATAGGTAAAACCTGATCAGTAGACCTTGCTGGGTCCATGTTCATTAAACGTCTGTATTTACCAGTACGTTCTAGCTAGGACGGAACACATTGTCCTTTGGACTGAACCGAATAATTATTCACGGCAGAAAGCTCCTACACCGTGAGGTATGATGACTGTGCACATCAAAGCGAACCACGGTTTACCTGGGGTTACCTTGGTGGGTCAGGAATCGTGCCTTAAAAAAAAGAAGTTTTGAACACGCATACAACAATTGTGAATCAAGCGCACACAGACGACATCATATCATCAGCAGCCAAGTGGGTCCACTTGACGTAACAATGAAACAATCAAGGAATAGTTACCAGTCAATGGAGATGCGTGGGAGTCTGTATTAATTCCGATATCATTAAATCACTGTAAGTTTTATCAGACTAACATCACAAAAACTGTATTTCAGTTGATGTATGATAGAAACACTTGCTTTTCAGTGGATCGAGACATCGGACAACGGCCACAGCACAGTAATTTCAGGATAGAAGCAGCTACCAGAAAACGGGAAACTAACCAACATCAAAGCACTTTAAACACGCACAAAATAGTAGTAAACAGCTTAACAGCTTAACTAGGCCATAATGTTTAAACTTGTGGCCCTGCAGAACTGAAATTGATGTCACTGGAAGGATTGGTGAGCTCTCCTTGGGTTGTGGCAAAAAAGTACATGGTACTATTAATTTAGAAATTTGTGAAAATGCAAAACTCTATGGGACCAAGGCTTTCATAATTTTAAGCTAGTTTGTTACATCTAAATAAACAAATGACATATTTTGCTGCTGTCAGCTGGTTACTAGTGCCACACAACATTGAAATTCCATTAGTGTGAATTCATAATATTAGGAGCCACTCCCAGTTAGGTATTTTGTTGAAGTAACTAGATTTATCTATCATTAAACAGTGTAGTGAGATCATCTTCAACTATCGCGAAATCTTAAACTCCCTGCGAAGTGACAATTGTCTTACTTTTACCATCCTATATTTCACATTACCTTGCGGATGTAAATTTACTGAAAATCACTAACATCAAAGTTAGTGTGTTGGCGTGGGTATAGCAGCTCTATTCGTGGATATGTAATGAATCAACGTCATTTTCACTACTGTATACTACATTCATTAGGATAACAATTTTTCAGCCGATGACGTTCGAAACGCCGTCTAACCAGAGCGACACTTGTTTGAATTCTGAAGATCGACTGGGGTTAACATGCTTTCATCCTGGCGGTTGTCGTGCTGCCCCCTTACATCCATCTCTTTAACACATTCACTCGTTGTATTGGAGTCCGCTTATGTAGGGTGAGTAAATAAAGTTTGTTTTCACACTCATTGTTTCCTCACCACGACTCCTGAATCGCCTTAGTATGAGGCTGCGGAAATCTGGGAGTACAAAACACACATCAAGGAACTAAATTCGCAGTAGTAGACGATTATCTCTAGTCCGTCAATAGACTAACGACTTGAATGTTCCGAAAAGTAGCAAAAATAGGATTGCCACTGATTTGAACTTATTAACCTGATTTTGAGCAAACTCAAAAAAATAACGTAAACCATTATTGAAAACTTCAAGTGCAACAGTGGGGTTAAGATAAAACAATTTCTAACCCTCCGAAGCAAGAAGATCCTACAAAATAACAAGTTAATTTCAAAGTTTATGGAAAGTGGTTTGATGCAGCATACCTGTGATTCATGTGCGCTTGAAACACACACAGTGTTCATGTACACCTTGGTAACTGATCGAAGTGCCTTAAAATTATCCGGTTGGGTTAAGTCTTAAAAAAAACATACAGAGTCCTGTCTTACGGCAGATTGAAGCTTAAAGTTTACTTAAAAGCCTTCGGTTTAGAGGTTTTATTTGAAATCGGTACAACTGCTGTAATAACAAGGGCGAAACTCAAACTATACTTTCGTTGATTAACTATAGAAGAATCAGTTGTTAATATTTTTCTATTAAAATGGCTCAGTACCGAGTTACCGGTTGATGTCTGTAGTATAATACACTTGTGACAAAAGCACAGCTCACATAGTTCTGGATGAGTTAAATGCGATCATTTTTCTCACTTCTACAGTCGTTCTTACAATCTTAGTAAGCTCACTATAAATGCAACGCCTTCATTTTTGACGTGTATTCTCGCATGTCCTGCAACTTATGCGATAGACATAATTTTTATATGGTTAGTAATGCGCTGATTCTCTTAGACTGAGGCCACTGAAAATTACACCGGTAACTCACACCAGTCCGCATGAGTAACTTACAGATTTTTGGTCGACGGCTGACTCATTGTTACGGGTGTTCTTAAGTAGCTAATAAGTTGTCAGTTATGGTTCTTTGGGATATCCATGCAGAGCCGCCAGCGCACAGTCTATCTAGATTCGTCCATTGTTTACTCACAAAAGTGAATAGCACAAGCAAGTAGTGGCGGAACAACATTTGCATTCAGGGCAAACGCCTAGATATTTTTTGATAGTGTGAAGCACAATCACAGCGTTCAACTTTGATTTACACGACACAAACTATTAGGGTGAGTTTTATATAAACAGTGGCGGTACAAAACATTAATTGAATTCGTCTCGTTCAACAAGCATTTACAAGTCTAAGTAGTAAAAGGGGTGACAAGTAAACAGTAACCTGGGGACTGATGACAAAACAAGTTGAAGGTTGCAGTCAGTAGTAAATGTTTACTCATAATTCCCGATGTAATGGCTTATTTACAGCTCCTCTGTTAAAATAGTCAGTCACTTTTTGTTCTACATCGTACATGTCGGATTATCACCTTGGTTACGCCCTCAGTCGCTTGTCTTAACCTGAAAATCAGAAGAGACACGGCTGCACTGTTTAGTAGACGAGCGAGACGAGACGAGACAAAACTTAGGCCACAGAAGCTCTAGATTTATAAGACAAAACGATTACCGTAGATGGTCGATAGACACAAAGCGAAGTAAATGAGACAGTCATATGTAGCAGTCAAGGAGTCAGAACAAATCACGTTACAGGGGGCATCAGAAGGCGATGCAAGAAAGACACTATTCAGATAGCGCGCAGGCGTTCGACCGCACACCTACAATCCGATTGGCTGAGTGGGACCATACCACCATCTACGATCATACCATCCGAGCTGGGCAGGTCAATCGATGTGACGTGACGCGTCCTGGCTGCCTCGTTAGGATATGCGCCTCCTAACAATGTACACTAGGAGGTTAAGCAGTAAGCCAATAGAATCCGGGGGATCGTACTTGGTTCCAGACTCTACGCAGATTATGTAAAATAACCAACGGAGGACTTCAAGTGAATAAACAGATTACAGTGAAACATCTGTTCACATTAAGTCTATTAAAAAAGTTATGAAACATTTAGAAATATCGTTTACTCATTTATTTTCTATCCTTTCAATTTTGATTAGGTACCCGAGGAAAATTATTTCAATATCAGACAAAATTTTGTACCAGTTTTGCTGATTATTGCTATTAATTTGTGCACAAATACTCTACTTTCTCGATGACTACTTTGTAGTACGCCTCCTGTAAGCACAACTAAGTTGACACTGAGCAGCCCCGCTGCTTCAACTTTTCGAACCGTAATTTATTAAGCTCAGTTCTGGCTATAGTGGCTTTCTGGCTCCTACAAGTGAATGGGTATAAACGTGAACCAAAGATATCATAGCTTTCATCAACTCCATGCTGGTTATCACATGTTTGTATAAACAAACCCGGCCACCTTGTCACATGCTTCATCGTTATCCGTTGCTTTAGCCCCCAGGAGTTTTACGCCCGCAACTTTCTTCCCACTTTTCAGATGATGTTTTTCACGTATATATTATTCAATAGGTATTTAACTGCTTTTGTAAATGTTGCGTAAAATGTGGCTTATTGTGAATTTCACATTTCATCAGCATAAGCGAAACCTTGTTTGCTACATTTTAACAGTGTTACTAGGTCTTGATTAAATGTTCGATATCGGCTATGGAAAACAAATATATAGGTTATCGATACTTTTGTACGCACTCCATTTTTCGACGAACCATGATACTGGCTTCTAGTACAGAAATGAATATGAGAAAAAAGATCAACAGTTGGGTCTACCTTAGGATAAAGCTACCAGTCTCGAACTGCCGACGACAGTGAATGAAAGTTTTACTTATTTTTTGTCAGAGGCGCCACTTCTTGACCACAATTAAACAACACCGCAATAAAACACATTCCAAATAGACATGATGAGCGATATTATGTCGGTGTTAACCAGGTTGACAGACGCTTATAAGCGGATAAAAATAGGCGTTTTTGTACCAGGAACATTTACAAAGTGGCTAGGTGCACGAAATTTAATTCCTCTCGTTAAGTTTCAAAAAATACGTGAGTCTTTACGGCTTTCACTCATTGTGAAGACTGAGAAGTACTTCAGTATGTTGCCTCAATCAGAATCCTTTAATTGACTGCCCTATCCCCAACCGCGGTGCTTTATGCCCTCAAAAGTGAACTGTTTTTCACTAAGGCCTATGCCAGACTGCAGCAGGGTGACACGGAAGTGAAGACGAATTCCACATGTGCAACGACAACTTACAATAAGTGGCAAACACTTGACAGTCTTGGAGCACTGCTATCCAATATAAGCATAAGTAAGCGAAAGACGTTTCTGTTTGTCTTCTTCTGAAGTTTTAACAAAGTAAGTATGGCTCAGTTAGCACTGAAACCAATGCGTTCAGGTAAAACTTTGTAATAACGGATGAGAGAAAAAACAGTTGAATCTGCACTCTTTTGTTAAATGTCAGACGGAAGTAGTGATTCACCTGAATTACTAAAGAAATGTTAGGTGTTTCGTGAAAACCTAACAGTCGGACAGCTTATATGTTCATCTTCACACACCGTCGCACCTAAATACTTGATGTTGTACTAGGGAATGACTATGGATATAGATCACTGTAGTTTCCCTAATCATACAGGCTGCTTATTGAGATTAAGGTTGCCATTAATTTTAGTTAACATTATCTAATTTATTGCTACCCTGACTTGTGGTTAAACTTCATTTCATATTATCAAACGGATATGTAAATAAGAAGACTGCAGTCAAATATATAGGCCTTTGTTAAATCAATCAAGTTTGTAATTGCTCACGAAAAGCAAGGATGTTTTTTTGCAATTCAGCTGTCATAATGATTAAAAACCATTGCCGTTTGATTGAATTTTTAAGAAACCCTATTTATTGCTTTGTTTTCGGAAGCGAAGTTCATCGGGTATTATTCCATTTCAAAGCAATTCATTACTAATCAAGTTTTGTTTCGGCTTTC
>LUCH01018938.1:0-10761 GCA_013368495.1 Paragonimus heterotremus | reverse complement strand
ACGAATCAGCCAATGGTAATTCAGGTCAAAGGTCAAAAACGACAGAGAGCGACCAATCGAAAGTCAGATCAAAAGGTCAACTCACTCTCCTATATAAGAGCAGGCATCCATCGAACTTCACCAATCTCCAGGCTTAAAAACCATACGCTAAAACGATTACGCACTGATGATGTCACCTCGCTTGGTGATGAAACGTTTACAACCTAAATGCCAAGCTCCGCGAACATACCAACATGCAAACCATCAACACGAGCTACGAACAATACCACTACTGTTCACATCTATCGGAAATGCTCTACTTCATACCGATGATTTGAAAATCTAAAATGCTTGGGACCTCATTGTATTGCAGATTGACCTTGATCGTGTGAAGTGTCTGTCGGATGGTTGAAACCTCTCGCTGAATGACAGCAAGTGTGTACATATGTCACTCGGAGGGTACCCCGGGAACCTATTCATGATACATGATGCAAACTGTAGTAGATACTGCGAATGTTGCCTTTTAAAAGACATGAAAAACTGGCTGTGCTCTGGCTCATCTTTCTCTTATCATGACCAAATGACTGCTGGAAAGAGATTCGGGACTCATGAGATGATAAAAATTTCCTTTCCTCATGTAGACAGACATGCCTTTCGAACGATTCAAGGGGTTTGTATAAAACCACTGCTTAAATACGCTAATGAAGTCATATATACCGGCTTGAAGAAAGACATGCTCGCCAGTGAACTTGTCCAGCGGGTATTCACCAAAATAATCACCGGCTTACGGTCTTTTTCTTCCGCGGGTCTTGTCTTGAAATTCTTCATGGTTATCCACCTGAAGTTCGAAGGCTCCGCGGTGATCTGATCCTTACGCAATTCTTCTTCAGTGCAGAACCTGTGCATCAGTTTCTCACCCAATAGGTATTAATAGTCGAAGCGGTCACGGCAAGAAACTTTGTAAAATTCGACCCCTGGCCCTCTTCAAGCAACCGTTCCCCTTGTACAGAGCTATCAACCACTGGAACCACCTACCATTATGGGTTGTTAGTTGCTCTTGTAAGGATAGTCTCGAAGCGTCATTAGATCCCTAGCCGCTGAATAAATTGTCACATTGGTATTTTGCTCTGTCCTTAGTATTTGCTTTAACCCCCAGGAGCCGTGCTACACACTGTTTTCAATGACTTCCTTTCAGGCTGACAGAAAACCGCTGGATATTGAAATAGAAAAACTGACCGGATCAAGGTGACTTGAACCCTCAAGTTTGAACCCGTGAAGAAATTGCTGAAGTCGCTACACGCATACAGAGTGTAATCTACCAAGACCGATTTAGATCACTAGACTTATTTTCGCTTGAACGTGGGCGGGCATAAGGCAAAATTGCTAACTACGCTCAAACAACGCCTGTTTGTTCGTGATGCACCAGGACATAGGTTCAAGGCATCACGGATTCACAATTCAGAATATGAGTCCGAGACTGTCTGTTCGTTTAATCAATCCAGAGGGAGTACTTGTGTTGCAATACGTTAACAATCCGTTTACTCCCAACAGTGACGAACTTGCAATATGCGAGTTACATATGACGCACAAATAGAGATGAACAGGGCATGGACAAGTATACAGTCACACCACGTATTATGTCAACAGCACCACGGCAACCCTTGAGCTGCTTCAACCACTTCTGTGTACACAGCCCCGGCTGGTGAGGTCCAATTAACATGGCTTCGCTAAAGGCCAGTAGCTTCGGGTTCTGTTGATGTAACAATATTTTGACTGATCCCCATACAACGGATACAGACAGCAGATCTCCAGGCAATAGTAGGTTAACCAGGTGGCCTGTTATCATTAGGCGTCTGGCAGTTGATGATGCACGGTTTTAAGAAACGGACTCACCGGTTTCAGATTAATGTGTCATGAATTGTTTTGACCAGTTCTAGACGTGTTCTGCTACTCGCTGAGGTACCTGTCGGTCTTTTCTGCCTGTGTAAACACCACTGCAACCGAAAGCGAACCAGTAAACAACATGAGAAGCGGACGGTTTGGAAAACTGCGTTCGCGACTGCCAAGAACAGGTCCTTTGGTGGTTTGAACCAAGCGTGGCTGGGAGGCTGCACACATACGGGATAGGGCACATTACAATTTGTGCTTGACGCCGTTTGCCAGATAATCACCCTTGAACTGCGAAATAAGAATATATATTTTTTTCGAGCTGCTTGTACTGGCTCATTGCATTTGGTCACCTTCCTGTAAATGTCTATGAATTTTTGAGGATACAGGTTGCCAGCAACATTTCTCTCGGCATGTCTCGTTCAAACTGCGGCTTATCAGGTGTGCAAATCCGTCTGGCCGTGAGGAATAAGGCACTGACCAAACCCGTGTTGTATGTTGTCGGAGGAAAGCTGAAGAATTGAAGAGATTATGCATCCCATGTTGAGATATGATGGACAGATCGCCGTGAGGTCACATCCCCAAGCCTAATGATCGGCACATCAAAGAAAACTAAACTTCCAGAAATTACCCTCCCGAAGGATTCAGTTTGAAAGTCGTTCAGAAGGCAAAACGGTCCATTTGGAGCAAGACCTGGTGTTAAAATATTTTTGGAAATTTTTCCACTGGGAATTTCAGGCATAGTAAATACAGTATCTCCTTTGTAAATAAGCAGCGCTAATGGAAAAAGTGGAATACATCGAATAAGTCTCAAAAGTGTCAACTTGGAAATGAGAACATTTTCCACCATTTTTGCGAAACCAACCGGATATTGGCGTGAGCTCACTTTTTGAAGTCTTATAAATACGATCATTGCAATTTTCGAGATGAAATTCGTCATCTTAAAGCCTGAGAGTGGGTCATTTTGCAGTGTTTTCAAGATATTGTCGGAATGGAAATATATGACCATACAGTGTTGGCTTCGCATTATAACAAGAACATTAACACACTCGATAGTGAAACATGTATGACAAAATTTCCAGTTTCCCTCTCGATAAGATGTTTATACTACTTCTTCTGGTTTTCAGGATTTCAGGCAGATACTGGTCGATGAAACGTTGCCCTCAGAGATGGTTGAAAATGACGCTGTCATATGATTTTTCAATCTTCGGTGTACATAAAACGACGTACGAAAAGGGTACCATGTCCCACTCAATCATCGAGAATCCTCAGAAGTAAATTCTGTTCACTCTACCGTGTTGTTTTTAACCAGACTGAGGTCGCGTGGCGTTCATGCGGAACAATATACGGAAACAGATTAAATCAAGCTGCCTACTGATCACTGGGAGGTACACCTCTCAGCCAGTCGCCATATGATGTCTAGAACGCCAAGTATCTATCGCGGTGCAGAAGAATATTCCAATCAATATGGTAATCAGCGGAATCAAAGATGTTAAACACCGTGTACCCCAAACGATTCAACTACACGTCTTTCATCTCTTCCCACATTAGTTCCTTCTTCATATTGTTTGTGGCAAAAGTGGTTTGGAAGGAGTAGCTACTAGTGTGAACATATACTGCACACTCAGACGCTGATCATAACTTAAGTCAATGAGGTGGAGCAGCTAATAGAATGAACCTGCATTGCATACCCAGAAGTCATTCATAATTCAAGTGAGTCTGGTTGAAGCAGCTACCATTTTGAAGGCACAATGCATACTAAGACATTATTTACGGGTCAGTTCAGAGGGTTCGTTCTGTGAATAGATCAGAATCAGCAATGTTCGATAATGAATCTAAGTATATTGTACTGTACAAAACTGTCACGTGTGGTATGAGGTGGGGAACAGTTTGACGAGTTAGTTCGCGGAATTTCCTTCTACGAGTATGACTATGAAGCGGCAACTGACAAGCAGTCAGGTTCCTACATTGGCGATAGACTGGAAGTGTAGTATATATACGGCGACCGGCATACTCTGACGTATCTTCAATATTTTCTGTAAATATGATTCATTAAAATGGGGAAACTTTGAGGTGGGGATCTAAAGGGTGAAGATGAGCAAGCGATATATTGTAAAGCCTACTGATAACTACCAATAACGGAACTTAACAGTAGTGGCAATCCATATGCGAGAATGCAAACAACAGTCGTCTCGAATCTGATTGGCTTGTCCCTGTAAATTGAGCGAGGTCAAAATTAGACGGCAACAAGGAACACCCCGTCAAACTGTAGATCAAAGACTGAAAAACTGCAAGAAATAGCCAATCAGTCGACGGGTCAAAGTTCAGTCGACCGGTCAAATTTCAAGTGCAACACGAATCAGCCAATGGTAATTCAGGTCAAAGGTCAAAAACGACAGAGAGCGACCAATCGAAAGTCAGATCAAAAGGTCAACTCACTCTCCTATATAAGAGCAGGCATCCATCGAACTTCACCAATCTCCAGGCTTAAAAACCATACGCTGAAACGATTACGCACTGATGATGTCACTTCGCTTGGTGATGAAACGTTTACAACCTAAATGCCAAGCTCCGCGAACATATCAATACCAAAAGAAGTATAGTATTGTTAGCAATAAGGTCGGGCAGGCCACTGATGTAAACAAGAAACAACAACGAACCAAATGCGGATCCCTGAGAAACTCTAGCAGAGATCAGGGAGGCAGGAAAAAGGACAGATGCGGCTTTTGCTATGAAAGTTCTATCACCAAGGAAGGATGTGATCCAGTGGAAAACCTTTCCTTGGATCCCACAAGCTTCAAGTTTGGGTGCTAGAGAATCGTGTGGAACACGGACAAAAGCTTTGGCAAAGTCGAAGAATAGAGTATCTGATATGTGGTCAATGTCTTCGACCCATGTCAGGCTGTCCATTGAGATTTACCTATTGGTAATGCATGGCCGATCGGGAAGAAAGTCGCGCTGAGTACAGGGGAAAGGGTTAGCCAAGATGGACGTTCCGTTAGTTTGAGCAAGATAATGGTGTGGCTGATCGGCCGATAACTAGCAGTAGATTGACGGTGACCTCTTTTCGTACCTGCGGAAGAGTACCGCTTCAAAGTGTCTGGTTAAATGAATTATGGGGGGCACTGTCAAACCAAGGACCGCTTTTGGGAGGATTCTAGGATGAGTCGCTTCTGATCCCACTATGTTATACTAACTGACTTCAAACAAGAGATCCTGAACACCGAGCACTAAAAAGTCAGCTGTCATGAGCGGGTGTTGGAAGCTCCCCCTCCGCAGGCTGGGACGCCAGTCTGACGAAACCATTTTGTAGACTGCCGACTAACATTCTCTCAACACCGCGGCAACCATTTTGGGGTCGGAAAATGTTCCCCTCTCGTGAAGCAGCAGAGAGAGCGCTGGGGGCTTGAATTTCTTCTGATGGTGCTTGTACTTAAATAGAAAACTCCTATTCTCGTGGGCTACCAGTAAAATACTTGCCTGTACCTGTTAGATGTGTTGATGGATTTTCCGCTTGCACCTGTTCCGTACAGAACTTAACGATACATAATCCTCAGGCTTGCTCGTTATCTTCGGGTTAGAGAATAAACGAGAACGTATGTCAAGGAGCGACATTTCGCGTTAGCGGTGAACGAGAGGAGGCTTTCCTGGCTTTCGTAAAACAAGTGCTTCATGAGATTCGTGAGTGGCGGCTTTAAAAGAAGGGCAGTTTGAGTTCATTGAGGCAGACTGAGCATACATTAGCACGTCAATATTGCGTTTGGGTTCGGTTTTTGAGAATTTCAGTATGAAGTCTCTATCACGGCTTCTTGAAACCGGCGACATAAAGTGAAAACTAGTAACAACCGGTGACTTGATTATTCCACAATCTACCAGTTAAGCTTCATTACAAACAACCAGGTCAAGTAAGAAGGGCATCTGAGCTGGGCGGCGAATTTTAAATTGTTCGACACGCGATGTCCAGGTCTCCTCGTGGACCAACAGTCAGCAGCCAGAGTCCTCGTGAAAAACAACTGCCCAATTGAGTTTTCGCGCATTGAAGTCACCCCTAATAGAAAGTTGGGGGAACCCTATGTAGACGAGAATCGGCCTAAGGCGGCAAGGATTGTCTCTTCCGCGGCTGAGCTGCACTGGGGCAAACGGCAAATAACATCGACAAGACAGTTTTACAGCATTTGGTCTTCTATAACTTCCATTTTTCTTTGCAATTTTATCTTCCCAAACTTACTTGTCCAATAGGTGTTCGAACCATATGAGTGGATAATGTAACGCGCAATCTGAACTAGTTAGCGCGCACCAGTTGAAATTGGAGTGGTAATTATTACATGGCTGCTTCGTAAGCCTTTCAGACTGCTGCGTCAGTGTTGTGCACCAGAATCCTGAGAGAGCGGACAATTAGACAAGCAGGGAGGACAGTTGCATTTAAAGGTAACTCTGCGGTACCTTTGGGCCTATATCCATTTTGAGTATCCCAGTACTGCTGAGCGTTGCGTGATACATTTTTGGACAACCTCTGTCTGTTCTGCTAGTTGCACGCTACAAACTGACGACTCTGCTAGGATTCGGAATGTCGGAATCCGCAAAGAAAACAGAAGACCGGCGTCCAGCAGACACTGATGAACATCCTAGAAATCTTATCGACGAAACCCACAAGAGCGGGACTGCAAGTATCGATTCCACATCCCGACGAGTTTGCTATGAGCGGTCATTATCCGCGTTGAGAAGGCCAGGTACTGCCCTCCCTTCGGAACTTTCCAGTGGGGTCCCTCAACAACCTGACTATGAAGTTGGTGAACAGATGGCCTTTGGTATTGTCGTCGAGACCAAAATCCTGGACAGTTCCGTGTCAGATTGGAAGTTCTCCGAATTGCGGCGACTGTTGGATCCCCTGCGCACGACAGTCTATCGCCAACAGTCACGTGCTTGTAGGCAGCTGGAAGGGGGAAACCGTCCGGCCGTTCGTTCGTGAGTTGCGGCGCCTGGATCAATGTGGCCATGAGAAAGAGTCTCCAGAGGAACCCCAGAAGCGAATTGTTGAACAGCCAGTGGAGGGAGTCCTGCCAACAAACATACACAGGGAGTTGCTACATCACCCACTCGGCGACCTCAACGCTGACGTGCGGCTGGCCGAGAATCTTGAAAGGGTTGAGTAGTCTGTCATCAGTCCATCGCAATATTGCATCACAGCACGGACGACCAGCCAGAGGAACGGCCCCTAGTGTATAGAAGAAGCTCAAAGTGTTGTCGAGGGCCTTACCATTCGCGGTATGGAGGCCGCGAACAAGGATATTATTCGGACAGATCGCGTGAGCCGTGCGACCATACATTTAGGGTAAATCGTCAATCCTCCGAAACCACCGACCGGGCCTCCGAAAACGACGTCGGGACAGGTAAGCCCTGTAGTTGCGTTTACGTTCCTTCCCCTACCGACTGTTCCAAACCACTAGTAGAGCTTACGGTACAGATAATAATACGTGGAATAGCACTTGCAGGTTTCGTGGATACCGGAGCTTCACTAAAAGTTGTCGGCACACACACAATAGGCAGACTCTGGGGCTACAGAAGAAAACCGTGTTTCCAATGCATTCTTGCAGCCAGTAGTGACCAAATGCCGACAGAAAAGAAAATCATTGCACCGGTTGTAATAACCGGGTATCCTTTCAGAGCAGAGTTTTGTGATGAGTCCCAACCTTCTATTCGGTAATATAATGGAGATGGATTTGTTGTGTCCTCTTAGGGGAGCACTCGATTTGCACACTCTTCAGCTGAGGAGCCTGTCCGGCATCACTCATTTGACACTTATGTCAAAATTCTGCCAGAAATCGACTTACTTCTCCATGTCACTGTGGGCCCTCCCGAAGTAAAACATTAAGTTTGCCAGATGAGTCAGCCGAGTGGGGCTCTTGACAAGTCGTGAAATTCCCAATGCCGGAAGTCAATAATTAAAAGCCGACCACATACGTTTCCATGGGAAGAAGTAAGGCTAGGCTGCTCAGGCATTTTGGAGTGTGGAATTAATACGGAGGATGCGACATTCATCAAGATACACTCCACGCGGAATATCTTCTCACCTGCAGGATGAGGGACGTAAGATGGTTCATGACATGCTATTGAACGACATAAATTAACCGTCAAATTCTCCATGGGCTGTCCCAATAGTCCTGACAAAAAGAAAGGCGACAACCTTCGAGTATGTGTCAACTACGGAAGCTCAACCAGGTGACAAGGAAGACGCATTCCCATAACAAAGCATCGACGACTTCTCTTATGCTCTCGGCGAAGCCACGTATTTCAGAACGTTAGATTTAGCACCGGGTTGTTGGCATTTGGAGGTCGAAGTAAACGATCGGACTAAGTCGGTCTTCATCGTACGGTCGGGACTGTATGAGCTCGGAGTTGGGCCCTTTGGAGTAGTAAGCGCACCCGAGACATTCCAAAGCTTGATGATGAAAGCACTGCATGACTTCATCCCTAGAGCGTGCTCAATGCATCTGAATGATGCAACGGTCCACAGAAGGTCGGAGCAAGAGCAAATGTGCAATTTGGAGCCCGTGCTGGATCGCCTGGCAGAAGTCGGTTTAATGCTGAAGCCCTCAAAATGTCACTTCCTGCTCAAAGAGACAACAGTTTCGGGGCATGTAAGTTCTGTTTTGGGTATCTACACAGACACAAGAAAGACGGAACAAATTTGATCCTGACCCAAGTCGAAGGATACAATCGAGGTGAAAAGTTTCCCAGAATCAGCATCCTATTACCGCCTCTTCATCACTGAGTTCGCATGCATTTCCACTCCTTTGACCGGACTGTTACGAAAGAATCAGGAGTTCACGTGGACAGAAATGTGCGGCCATGCTTTTAAATCACTGCGCGAAGCCCTGCACAAGGCGCCAGTGTAAGTGTTTCTTAATCTGTCACCGAAGGTCGGAGGGTTCGTTCTGGATACCGATACAAGCGACGGTGCAATCGGAGTGGTCCTGCCGCAACGAGGACAAGACGGTAAGAAACGAGTAATGGTCTGCGGTAGCCGGTGTTTAAGCAAGTGCGAGAGGAACTACTGTACAGCGAGAAGAGAAATGCTTGCCCCAGTATTCTTCATTTCCGGCATTGTCTTCAGAGGAAAAGTTTTATCGTGCGCATGGACCATCAGTCTCTTCGCCGGTTACAAAACTTCAACGACCGAGAGGAGCAGTTAGCCCGATGACAAGATATTCCACAAGAATACGACTTCGTATGTGAACATAGACTCAAGAAAGGACACTGACGTTGACTCACTATCGAGATATCCCGCGCGCAATCACGGCAACTGCTCGTCTTGTACTGCGTAACAGGTGGCACGGATCAAACTACAGAACCCGGGATACGGTTACTGGTGGGATGTTCAATCAGCAGAACGCGAGACTGCGTTAATCCGCAAGGGGTACCGGAACAATGGTGACAGACCAACAAGCAAAGAAATGGAAGGACAAAGCTACGGACCACGCCATTTTGGGTGCCACGGGAACAGCTCAAGATCGCTGGAGGTATATTATCTATCCAACACGGATCCGCTCATATGAGGAAGATTCTGGTCCCTCAGTCCATGGTACGTGAATTCCTTACAGACCTGCACCTCGCGCCTGGTCAGGTGGGGATAAATAAACTGGAGGAGGCTACATGAAAGCCACTTTGGTGGCTGCATTAGCAAAAAGATGTAAAGTTGTTACACCAGTCGTACAACAATTGTGGCGCTTTCAAAGACTCTCAGATAGTAAGTCCAGCGCCGTTGCAAGTTACCACTACAAGGTACCCTAACGAGTTGGCCGACGTAGACATTGTGGGGTCGTTGCCCGCGACTCCCCGAAACAATCCGTACATCTTGTTCTTGGTAAATTAATTCAATAGATGGTGCGATGTAGTCCCGCTTGCACAGATGGATACATCGACCGTGACAACAGCCATTGCTGACCACTATGTGCGCTGTAAACTCTGGCCATAATCAATAGAAGTCGCTAAATGTCTTTTCCATTCTACATAACGGCCGTACATACCAAATCGACATCGGAATTCGGCTGTAATTATATACTAGGAAAATCTGTGAATCGATCACTTTTCGCGTTATACGATAATGCTTGTTTGCTAGAGATATATATTTTATTATCTAACACAAAATTATAAATTCCATATGAAAGATTTGATCAGAAAATATCAGATTCCATTATTAGTCATACTTCACTTGACTATTTCACGTTTTCCTGTTTATCACGTAATTCTGCTTTCTATTCCTGACTCAACGATCAATTCTAACGCGAGACAACATTCCATAACGTCCGGAAGATCAAAACCTCGTTCTGGTTGGAAATTTCGTGAGGTCCGTGAAATTCCGTCGATTTTGAGGAAATAACCGAGTCCAGACCAGAAGATCGTCCATTTCTCCGGGAAAATTGGGACCTCCTATCTTCCTTCATCATCGCAAAGGTTTCTACACATTTTTCCGGAACCGTCTACGTCAAATGATGGTGAAATTTTTCAACTGTTCCTTTTCTCCATCCCGAGAAATTTTCTCTGGCATGACCCTGAACATAAGGCCAACGTTAACCTTGTGAAGTGAAAATTGATGTAACTACCCAGCATTTTTTATCAAACATGGAAAATTTTGAGAACTATCGTTTTGGAGGCAGGTGGATCAAATGATTCTTCATAAACCAGAATTTTCTCTTATTATTATGTCCGTTTTGTGAATTTATTTCCATTATTGGTGTACTGTACAATTAACAATTATGTGTACGTTATGGGTTTCATGTTAAAATGTGTGTACTGATCACGCTCATCTGAGCGTGTTTTCTCACAGATGCGTTAAGACATATACCATTATTATTATTATTATTATTATTATTATTATTATTATTATTATTATTA
>LUCH01018937.1:0-10866 GCA_013368495.1 Paragonimus heterotremus | reverse complement strand
GCAGCTATAAGTACTCAATCATGTAGTACCAGTTGGCTTAGATCGCAAGGTAGGATGAATGGAAGGAGCAGTTATAAGTGTTACGGTTTCCATTAGTGAATGGGTTCACTCGTAATGTAGGACCATGGACGGAGCGGCTATAAATCGTTGAATACGCATTACTGAAAGGGTTAACTCGTACCGCATGGCAAATGAACGGCCCGACTATAGGCGTTTCAGCATGGAGTACTTGTTGGCTTTATTCATAATCTAAGACAACTGCTCGGATCCGTTGTAGGCTTTAGGGCAGGAATTGCTCCTAGATGTCGTTTCTTTGAGTGGTCACCTCGTTTTCTTATCAGCATAAGCTTGAGTGAATTGCGTCCGTCCGGTTGATGGTTTCAAATAGTGCAACATAGACTATAGAACGGTCCTCGCGTTTTGATATGGTTTGGTTACTTATGAATATTACATTCTTAAAGTGGATATCAAGCAAGAGATGATGGATTTCTTCGGGATATATCATCATGTGTCAGTTACTCAAGACTGGTTCACCTAGGCTGCCCCAGAGACAATTCGTATGCCTGATCATCATATCAAGTAGTCACCGTCTGTCATACTTGGTCGTGTCGAAATGGCGTCCCTACACATTGTTTAATTAATTCGTTCCTGTTCAGTTTCGTCGCATATGCAGTGATGGTTGAATTTTTTGCAACACGGTCAGGTTAACGATACTACTGACCTCGGACTACAGTGACTTTAAGGTCTTGTTGTGTTTCCAGTTCTGTGAGACAGGTTTAGTTCCATAATATTCCTCCTTTTGTCTAGTCATCTGCAATGCTTTCATATGTATGCTGTTTTATCAAGACTGACACTAACATTAATCTTAGGTGAGACGAAAACGTTTTTTAGATTATATAGAATAATTAGTACAGAAGCTACGTCGAGAATTTCGAGCTTGTGAAATATGGAATCGATCGACTTAAGCTATGAATAACGTCCGGGTATCCAATTAGCGTTCACACTAGCAGATGCTTCAACTTGATTCACTCAGGCTACGAACAACGTTTGAGAATGCACTACGCGTTCACACTAGTAGAAGCTTCACCTGATTGACTTAAGCTGTGAAATGCGTCCGCGTCTCCAGTAGGCATCCACAGTTGTAGATGCTTCAACTTGGTTCACTCAAGCTATGACAAACGTACGGGTATCCAGTATGCGTTCACAGTATTAGATGCTTCTACCTGATTCACTTAGGCTATGAGCAATGTCCGGGAATGCAGTATGCGTTTGCATTTGTAGCTGTTTTTCCAAAAGATTTCCGTGAACAACACAAAGAACAAACACATGCGATAGGTGTGGAAACGTGTATTCGAAGTGTTTGAGGTACATGCTGATAAATGTTTTCCATTCCATTGATTATCACATTGATTGTAATATTCTTCTGCACCAGGATAAATACTTGGGGTTCTAAACATCAAGTTGTGGTTGGCTGAGAGGTATACTTATCGGTGATCGGCAGGCAGATTGGGTTCATCTATTCCCGCATATTGTTCCGTATGAACGACACGCGACCTCATTCTAGTTGAAACGATGCAGTAGTCATCAAAATTTACCCCTGAAGACTCTCAGTGATACTATGGGTTATGACACCCTTTTCCTACGCCGATCCATATACACCGATGATGAAAACCATCATATCATAGCGTCCTTTTCAACCATTTCTAGGGACAGCGTTTCGTCTACCGTAATCTACCTGAAATCTTACAAACCAGGAGAAATGGTATAAATATCGTATAGATAAGGAAGCTGGAAACATTAACATACATGTTCCACCATCAAATACGTCGGTATTCTTGTTGAAAGTCAATGCAAACTTCGTGTGGTCGTATATTTCCGTTTGGGTCATATCTCCAAAACGCCGCAACGTTAGGCGCTCTCGAATCACAGGATGACCAATTTCGTCTTGGAAATTGCGACGAACACATTTATCAGGCTTACAAAGGCCGATTGACGCCAAAATGATGGAAACATTTTTCTTCACCGAACCAATACTTTCAGAACATGATCGGTGTATTCCAACTTTCCCATTAACGCTGTTTATCTACCATTGATATACTGTAAGTACTTTGACTAACAATTCCATTTTAAAATTTCCAAAATTGTTTAGGAAAAGAGGATTCGCACCAAAATGACCGTTATGCATTTTGAACGACCTACGAACCGAATCTCGAAAAAACAGGTAATTGCCTCATGCATAGCTTGGTCTCCATGTTTTAACAATGTTTCATCCGACGGGAATATAATAACGTTTTCCTGCTTTATCACATTCAAATTTTAGTAAAACCATATGCTTCCACATGTATGAGATATTTTTCCATTATATTCCGCCATCAATTTTCCGAAATGACATGGTATGAAACTTTTCGTTATCTTTTTCATCAATCCCTATGCCACTGAACTACTGCACATTCTAAGCATACTCCTTCAGAGGATTGAAACAAAATGATGCTGTAGCGACAGAATTCTAAAATTTAATAAACTGCAAAATTCCACAAAATTACAAAAACATTGGTGGCAAAAGAAAATTTATTAACTGACGGATTACAGAGATATTTACGTCCTGTCGATTACAGGCAGCTTTGGCATGATGGGCCATTCATTGTTATCAGATGTTTAAATTATTCACAGCAGAGTTAATCTGAAAGTCGACGGGAATCTACGTTTGACTCTTAAAAAGTGTATATCGACGACTACATGAAGACTGTAAAAATCATATGTATGTAGTATCTATTTATAACTGCTCCACCCATTTGTCCTACCTCACGAGTGAATACATACAGTACTTCATGCTTAAACACACTACTATTCCACTCATTCGTCCTACCTGACGAGTGAACTTAAGCAGTACTCTATGCTTAAACACTTTGCTGGTGGACGACAGGCTGCTTTAAGAAAAATGTGGTTAAAAGCTGGGGAGCTGAGTTTTGAGGACAGCCAGAATGTCTCAGGTGGTTAAAGGAAAAGTCTATGATAAGCAATACTAGAGAGCCACCTGGGAGGACGGATGCCACTCATTTATCGTCTAGTTCGTCATGTACGCCTTATACTTATGGGTTTCAAGGAAGCCCAACAGAACAATTGATGTGCAACTTACCAATCAATGTTGGCCTGCCAAACACCGAGTTAGAACCCTTTGAAGGATTGTCACTGTAATCCCAGAGTTTCCTGCGAAATTCTGAGCTTAACATGATCAATGGATTAAATGACAGAGAACAGAAGCTTTCCTACCTAACTACTTACTGTAGGGGTCGAGCTAAGGCAGCCAACGTACATTACGTATCGTTGCCTATCAAAGTGGGATTTTTTGAAGGAAGCACTTGGAAAGTCCCGTGAAATTATTCAGGTTTACACCGAGGCCCTTTCAACGACCTGCGATTCGCCACGGGGGACACCGATGGCTTTCAACGTTTAGTCACTCAAATCAACGGATGTCTGTTGAAGTTGTCTCAGCAGAACTATCTATCATAGTTAACTTGAGCAACCATCTTTCTGTGTATTGTGAATAGACTTCTTCGCCTAATGCAAGATAATTAAACAGGGGTAGTTGACTCCTCCACGAACACTTGCCGGGAGTCTTCTTTCAGCGACTTGCTTCATTTTATAGAGGGGCGAATTTCGGTTTGTAGCAACCTGTGTAGTCAACTCATTGCCCGATAAGTTCGGGGCACCATCGGCGAAAACGGGACCGCGCTCATCCGTGAGGATTCTCACCGAATATCCCGTGTGTCAGCCGTTGTCGGAATGGTAGGTCAGCTCAATCAGTGTGCAGTACATGACGACGTTCACGGTTCGCCGACGTGCCAGCTGTTTGAAAGCATGTCGTTAAAGAAACGAAGTGCGGTTTTAGAGAAGTTCAAATAATGCTTTGTCTGTTTATTGCCCAACCACACTGTCGAGCTCCTGTGCAGTGATCATGGCCTCTATGTGGATGACAACATCATACCCTGGTGCACGCAGACGAGGGGTCTAAACTCGACATGAAAGAGTCAAGCTGTAGAACCACCTCTTTGTATGACAAAAAGGTTCTTCTTTGCCACGTGCCTATCATGTCAATTGGGGTGGTCGGAACGACTGAAATGTATGCCCTTCCATATAACGGATCTGATATCACGCTCACGAATGAGTGCCCAGTTGTGAGATTAGGGCCGCCAGCATGCGAGCGGATTCTCAGCGTTCGTACATTGAATAAGACGGATGCTGTTTTATGCCGAGAGCTGAGTTTGAAAGTTTAGTCTTTGGATGATGGAATTAGGGTCAGGGCCGACAAGACCTTTACTGTCAAGGGACTTCCGGCTGAACGGGCGGAAACCATATCCAAGAAGAATGTTCAGTTTTGATTGCATTTGGTTAATATGTCGTCCACCCCGCTGAAGGGATAAAAAGTCTGCGTACTAATGGGCCGTGATGTGCTGGAGTAACACTTTGTATTAGATCAGCGAGTAGGAGCAGACGTCAGCCTTACGGTGGGTTAGGAGTTGCAGGGCCTCATGCCGCTGTCGACTAGGCTTAAGGCTGAAATTCCATGTTTAGAGGGTGTTGGGCTAGAGCGATCGGTTCAGCGCATGCTCGACATAGAGCTTATCGGGCGCGGATTGTCTGATGAGGTGGCTGACTCCTGTGACGATCAAAAGAGCCACGAGCATTGTAGGGTCCAGTGCTAAGTTCGCGGATGGCTGATACGCGATTGACTCGTTGTGACAGTCTGACAATGTGAACTTTCCGGCTAGCCGATGTGTGGTTTAAAATATTCTGAATTTACTATATGAAGGACTTCTCCACGACCCCAGATTAACATGTAAAAATAATGGGATTATTAAGTCAAATGTGACCAAAAGTTACATATCAAAACTTGACACCAGTACGGTTAGAACGATCTGCCGGTAGTACCTACCTCACCGCCCGAAGTTTAACCGGAATAAACTGGGAAAAGTGCGAACAGTGCTGGACTGCACGGCAAAGTACTAGGAAGTCTGTTTGAACAAGGTTTTGCTGTAAGGGTCGGGTTTGTCGAACAACATAGTGGGTGTATTGTTGCAGTCCCAAAACGGTTTAATAAGCTTGTCTTCAGACATAAAAGGAATGTTTTTGCAGACGAGGGTCCTGAAAGTGACAAATGAATATTTAGCTCTCCTTGGCGGGGCGATGAATAACCATCTAGTTCAACTGACGAATGTGAGATTATGGTCCATCCTTTCAGGGCTGCTTCTTCGCCCTATTGCGCGCCATATGCGCTCAGGAGGGCTGCGACTGATAATGGGCGTCGATTTAGTAAGGTGATCAGTTAGATTGTAGACGAGAATCCTTATGTTGCCGACTGTTTGGTATCAGTGGATACATTCGAGGGTGGCATACGTGCATCGTCTGATTTATGCGGAACCCTTTACTTAGACGGATTTAAACTGGCAAAGTGGACAACCGACACAGTTGATGCGCTGATGGATATGCTGTCGAACGAAGGTACGGTCGTTTCAACAATACTGAACCTAGGTGATCAGGATAACCAGAAGGCTGTCGGGGTCCAATCACGCGTACAGGAAGACCGTTTTAAGTTTCTCGTACCTTTACCGAGGAAGTTTTTCACTCGGAGTGGCTTGTTGGCCTGTATCGCTTCGGCGAATACTTGTTTGGATGAGTTGTTATACTTGTTATTCGCGGTCGAAAGTTGCTTCGATGTTTATATGGCGTAAATATCAGATGGGAGACACCCTTGGAAGAAAGATACCAATTAGCGATGGAAAAGTATCCATTGAGCGTAGCGACGACAGACTCAGTTGTTACACCCGTCGCATCGGACCCAACGGGAAGACACCAACGCTGTCATAGCTACATACGAGCAATGACGTCTTCGAGACGAGCCATGGAGCCATTGGTTATGTTTAGGACACCTTAGGAGATAGCATCATCTTTTACTGCTTCTTGTTAGGAAAATCCCGGGTTGCATGCTTAAGGTCCTTGTCTATCCCGAAGTCAGAACATACAATTGCGGTAGTGACTGTCGAACTTATAAGGTTCACTGGCAGGAAGCTGCATACAGTGGAAACGGGCCCAACTTCGTGGGCGCGCAGTCACAGCTGAGGAAAAATTACTCGACATCAATCAAGACAAAATCCACCGGGCTCTGGTGGTTACTGGTATTTGTTGACACTTTAATCCTCCCACTGCTAGACATTGATGAATGAGGGAGCGCATGATTCATACAGTATCGGCTTTGTAATGCAGCAGGTGATGTCTGACGATGCCCCTAAAGCAAGATTGAGGTCGAGAGGCTTCTGGATGACAGAGCATTGGCTCCAGTCTACGATAATCCGGATGGCCCACCGGCTTTGAGACCAAACGATCTGATATTCCTAAAACCAAACCCAGGTCTGTCGTGAATTTATGTCACACTGCTGGACGGGTGTAAGAAAGGGTGGGAACAGGCCCAGCACCTGGCTAGTATATTTTGGAAAGTCCCGATAATAAAGAAATCACCGTGTTATCCAGGTGTACCATAAGTGGAGAAGGGCCGGACAAAAAATGAATGTTGATAACCTTGTTCCACTGATTGGAGGCCCCGACGCGTAGGCACAAGCTTTATGGCAGGAGTGAGTACAGTAGTGAAGGGCGCCCACAATCCCATTCGCAAGTTGTATCTCACAGTAAACGACGACACGAATAAAAAGCACATATTGTTTATCTCTCCTCAAATGGACGAAAGATAGTGGTGTCGCTAAGGATCGAAACTCCGGTGTGAGAGAATCACTTCGCGATGCAGGCTCAACATTCAGCTACGTGAGTGATGGTAAACCATGCCGGCTTCGGAGGCCGGTGTTAAAGACGGTGCTGGTGATGAATGTTTGACGACTGTCGTGTGTTATAAAAAGCCGATGACTACGTTACATCTCCCAGTGTTTTCCTCCTCGTTGAACGCTCTTCATAACACGTTAGAAAGTCTCTTAGCGGTGGCTGCAAACTTTTCTCAAAGGAAGTCACAAGAAAAATTGCGATAGGCCCACGACAAAAAATTTCGTTCAGGAACCTCAGCTTCAGTGTGTTATTCAATCTTGATGTTGTTCACTTGTGGAAACTTGCCCCGGCGTAGTTTTTATTCATTACCTCCCATTGCTGGACCTTCGTTTATATGTACCTCCGTTTCATTTGCGCTTGAATGCTCCACCATCAATCGGCTGTTGCATTTGATTATATCCACCTGAACGTCTATTCTGGAAACTTGAATATTTGATGGATTCAATATCGAGGTTTGTTGTTATCTTCTATTTAGCTCACCCTAATTTTCTTGAATCTTAGTACCTTATTAATGAGAAACCCGCCAATACAACCGTCTTCCCTTTTGATCTGAATCGGCTGCCTAACGGGCTCAGAGTTTATATATGTTGGTTATCACAGACGCGACTATTCTAAATCCAGCCTATCGAGAGACATTGCGAAGAGACTAAGCGCTACTCAAACAACCACCAAGCGTCTCAATGAACGTTAATGGATGGTTGATGTGAAGAAATCTGGCGGCGCTCTAAATACTCACACAACTGCATCCAATCTGCGGGTGAACGCCTTGCGGAACTTCGGCTCAATGGATAGCATTCACCTCCGGCGGCACTGCTGTGTTCACTGTGATAACATGAGCACCCGCGTGCCCTGCCCCCTAAGACCGTTTCTTCCTTCAGCACGTTCCGATAAGCAAACAAGCGTTCACAGAGAGAATCGCCGTTTGCAGCCCGGTAGGCCATACACATCCGCCAGTACGCTTTCCAGCCACGGCTAACTGGCCTCATAACTATTCTGCAGTCTGATCGCATCTATTCCCCCAGAAAAATACACTCGAGGGATACGCCCGCCTTTTCGGATCTGAGGGTCTGAACCAGACCTCGAAACTCATTCCAACCTCGGTGGTTGGCTCTCCTAGGCTATTCACTATTCATTGAAAAAAGGTGGTAGTCGCCGACTGTGTGAGCCTCTTCACCGAGCATATGGACACCGAAATAAGCAAGGCGTCACGTAACACCATTGTTCTAGCTCACCAGCACGTGCTCATCTAGGAGCCGCTTGAAGGCTACCATTAGGTGCTAACAACATCTGCGTTGGTGGCGGACTCCGGCTACTGACGACCCATCGAACTCGTCCGAAGAGACGGCCCTCTATACCTTCGTGCCAACAGATGAGACGGAGGCACGCGATTGCCGCTGGTTTAGTGGATCGTTGATGAGACTAAGAGACAACATTATAAATGATGGAATTAGATGGCAACGTACCTCAGAGTTCACGTAAGGCTATCCTGTGTCTATCTCACTAGGTAGTAGTGGCTGGATGCCAGTAACTGTCTCACTTTGGCACCTGACTTTATCTTCATTTAGGTCAATAAAACTAAAGGGTAGGTGAATGCTCCTAAGAACGGTGCCTGATCGAAATGAAATCGTGGTTGCATTCTTGAGAATAGGTACGCTCCAGTTATATTTTGGTGAATGATCATGTGAATCTTTGGACGACTAGTAATGCATTGTGACGCCGAATTGTTGCCCACAAGAATTGATGAACGATGTTGTTTAAGTCTGGTCGCCGACCGTCGTGGTATGCATTCTCGTGGTCATATGAGTCCCTTACAGCGCCATTTTTAAGAAGCCCGTCCACACTCATCAACGAAACATCCATAAGCCATTGATACAAACCGTGGAACAAAACAGACAACGATTCGGACACGCTCAGAGAGTCGAACATGCTGTTCAGCGAGACAGCACGGAAAACATTTCAGACAGCTTGCCAATGCAAAGAGCTGGAGTTGTTCACAGGCTATGGTCGCTTTGTTTTTTGAGTACCCGGTAGCGGAATCCTAAAGGCCGTAAAGGCTCCCAGTTATTTTAAATATTTCAGCAACGAACAAATGGGTCTGAGATTGATGACCTAAGTGCTCTGGATCCACGTCAGTTTGTCTGTTTCAATACCAAACAGGCCTTTTGCTCTGCAACCTAATAATTCAAAATATGGAATGGTGCCAATTTTTTGAGTTACGGTTAGTACCAGGAGGTTAACAAATTTGACGTGAATATTCCTTGAGTAAATTGTAAATAATTGAAACACCAAGACGATTTTTGAGAGTGCACTTTTCGACCCTAGAAGTGAGTTGGCTTCGGTTACTGTGAACTTTGTGGCTGAAGATTTGCAATACGAGTACTGTCTGAAGATAGAGGTCAGTAAAGTATACTGTCAGGGCTTTGATGATCGTTAGCATCAGATGTAACATAAAACTTCTCAATCAGGTCAGTGTTTAAAATTGTTTCGGCTAACTGATTCGCCGAGAAATCGGCCAAATCCGTATGCACGGAGACTGAAATTTTCAAGATGGGACTTATGCGATACGTATTTTCAACAGATGCCCTGTTTGCCAACCACCCGGTGAACACACACAGAGTGGCAAGCGTATCTTCGCCAAAGCAAGTACATACGACTCGGTTATCAATCTTACGCAACAGTCTTACACAAAACTTGTGGTGAAAACTTGTTATTCTGTATGCTGGAGAATGACCATTTTGTCCTTTCAAAATTGGCAATCACCCTTTAAACACTTTCTCGCGGTGATGGCGAAGATATATCAGACTTCATTCAGATGTCCAGTTCTTTTGCGAGACTTATTGTCGTTCTGCTCTTTGAGCTCTGCAGATCGTTACTCATTCACGGTGTCCCCACCGAGTTACGTTTGTAAAATTGCTCTCATTTAAGGGGAAAGTCCGATTATCATAACAGTGCCTCGTCGCAGAAACAGTAAACTGCAGAGCACCGGCTTTCCAGCTTCTTTGCCAGTGTAGAGAGGAGTGCCGCTGGAAAAGACGTCCAAAAGGCAGTGAATGTTAAGCTGAAGTAACACAGTACCGATCGTTGATCCCCGAAGAAAAAATCACGAACAGAGATGAATGAAAGGTTCACCTAAGTTTTGCCTCTGCGTGACAGTAGACCTCGTAGATCATTCGATGGACTTCACACAGTACAGTGAGTTGGGTGAGTAATTGTTATCAACTATGAACTCCATCAACTACTAGCGTGGCTTTGTAGCTCATCCGGTAAAGCACTCGCCGCTTCTGTCGCAAGCCCGAATCAAGCCGACGTGCAGTCTGTCATGTGATTGGTTCTCTTCTGAGTTGTCAGAGCCACCGAACTACTTAGCAGTCAGCTGAAAGCTCCACTATCACGAAAGGAGATAATCTAACAAAGAACCACCAGCCGCAAACCACAACCTTCCAGTTTGCATCTGGAGGAACCATGTAGAGAACGACCGAAGGGTTTTGTAAAATGGAAGAAGATGGCGCATCAGAGGAAATCATTTTCCATGGTTTCTGTTACGCCGTCTGGTGGGGTAAGTACATCAGTTTCTCGTGGAGAACAGCATTGAAGCCTGGCTATGCAGAAGAATCAAAAGAATCTCCCCAAAACTTGTTTAAGGTAGCACATGTTAATAAACGCCTTATTATTCTGAGGAGGTTTTAAGAAGGTGGTCGGCCGGTAGCACGTAGAGAATGGCCGATCAACTGGTCAGAAAACAGATGTGACTATGGTTTTCTTCGTGTACCAGATAAGGGTCATTCCGAAGCATCTGTCCACAGAATTCGTGGAACGCATATGCCAATCTATCAACTACTTTTGTGATAACCTTGAGGTAGATCCAAATAGGGTCCATTTACTATATGAACTACACTTGACTGATAATTACTGAAGGTATTATACAAGAAAGGCAATAGTAAGAGTTGGTTGCCGAATGTTTCACCGTCCCAGAGTAGGCTGCCATTGTAGTCGTACCGTGTAGTGACCTGGAGATACCCCCGGTCTGCTTGCTGTACG
>LUCH01018936.1:0-10818 GCA_013368495.1 Paragonimus heterotremus | reverse complement strand
GAAGTGGCTGAAAACTATCGGCAGAGTGTAAATGCTCACATGGGTATATCCTTAATATGTGAGTTTAAATACATTCTAGATGGTGATTGACGGAGTATTTTATAAAGCATGAAATGTGCCCATTTTGCTGTAGGAAATAAATTTGTTTCAATGTGCGAAACATTTTTATCTGGGACGTTAAGTAATTGCGATATTTCGATTGAAAACTGCGTTAGCGAGGTAGCTGAAATTTGAACTGGTTAATTTGAGGAGGTTTAACAACAAAGGAATGAAGAACGTTCACAATGTAAATGGTAAAATATTTTTCTGTAAATTGTGCATTCGATAATTCATTAAACTGTTGATGACAGCTGACTTACATGTAAGGTAACATAATCAACACCATTTGGAAATGGGAACATCAGGTATTTAGCGACACCACGGACAAGCAGATACGACTGCAGTAGGTGACTTTCGGGCACGATGTAAGCTTCATTCTGTGTAGTCTGATTACCGTAATTACTGCTCACTGTAGTCAGGTATTAGCTGGTTTGGCAATATGATATCCGGTAATTGGGTGAAATTATGGAGTTACATGTACCACATAATACATTATACCTCACTGCTCTATAATTGAACTCACTGACGTTTATGCTCGACAGTCAGCCTACCTGCACCACATAATCACAACGCCACGATCCATTGTCGATCGTGTGCGCGGATGCACAACACGGATCTCATCGTCTGACGTTACTGGGTCATCAGGAGTTACGGGTACTGGACGGGGTCTCTTTCTCGATTTCATTGTCGGTGGTGGATGCAACTAAAACCTAGTAGTTCATGGAATAACAGCGTACTTGGTGAGGTGGGATTCAGCTGCTTAGTGTAGAAAGGGCAGTGCGATATATCAACATTGTTCATACATTCTGAGTGGAAGATTAATCGGTGGCTGTCGCATCAGTAAACATTCGTGTTTACAGGTTCACCACAATATACACAGGTCACCCACATGTTAACAACTGCACATTAGGTAGTTCATAAACTTTGGATCCGTGCATCTGATTAATGCAACATCTTGATTGAACTCTTAACATAAATGGAGAAAGGTTTTCTTTCACTCTTCTAAGCTATCTATAGTCGTCATACGATGAAACAGATAGCGACTTCTGAATGAGTAGGTCTATGAGGAGATTACAGGGTTAATGACACCAACTTACGTGTTTTCTCACGGCATTTCGAACATGAATACAACATAGCATTATATCGCACCGAAACACGACTCATGTTGCTCGCATTTGGGCCACCATTTTGTCCTTCACAAACGTTCTCACAAGTTTGTGATCCCCCATCACATCTCGAAATGTCTCAAACAAATGACGGAGAGGAGCGTCCTTTTCACTCCGACCGTAACCATACAGCATGGACCTTCCATGGCCCATCCCGTCTGTGACAAGAAATTGATATAACTTCAAGCTACAACCGCAAATGTAAAATGATATACGACCTACTTGTGGCGGTTGGTTCCATGTGTGGCATCGACGTTGACCACATCGGAAAAACGTGTGAACAACCGTACTTGCTCCTTCCGCACGAAGCATATCTAAGTGTATCTATTACCATCGTCTTTGAGGACATGCAATACGTCGTTTTTCTCTACGTGATCGAGAATTTGGGTTAGATTTTCTGCAACATCAATGAACACAAACCAACTTACTTATTGTTGGAGGTGTCAAACGATGACAGATATTGTAAATATCCACTATCGTTATATACTTGCCGCAGCATACTCCTTTAACTTCGCATTTGAAGTATTGTACTCGAACAATTGCCTACAGTCGCTCACTTCTCTTACAGTGAGCCGGCGATTTGTTGGGTGTGCATCATACGGCAAGGCATTTAGGTCATGGTTGTGCTCTAATATAAAAGATCTAATCACCAACATTGTTTTCTTCCTAGCGACGTTAAAGCGTGATTGACAGCATGCATCATGATAATGGGAAGTGGGCAATGGAAAGTGGGTGAACTCAACTCCCTAAGTGCGTTGTGATCCGCGGCTTTGGCTACCACGTCACTCGTACTTGGTACACCTGTAGGCCATCTACCACGTAACCTCAGTATTACTCACACTCACACTATCATAATTCAAGCGTCCATTGTTCGAGTTTTACTTGAACCAAGCGCGTAAAAAACACTGTATTCCCCCATATATTTCTCCAAACAACTTCGAAATTCTTGGAAGCTAGAAAATTTTCTATCCTTGAATAGACCTTTATATAGATTGAACATCACCCACAATTGATCGCAGCTGTCGCATTCCCATAGACTTTCCAGTCGGCCCATTTCGAAAAGAAGCACTAGACTCGAGTTTCGCTCTCAATAGAGCTCGTCAGTAGTGCATATCATCGCCACTGCCGGGACTTGAACCACAAGCATGAGGCAACCGTGTTTACCACTGCGCCATTGACCTCACATTATATCCCTGAAGATAATCCATTACCTAAAATCAAATTTATAAACAATTAATCATTTATTAACGTACAGCGATTAACTATTAATCAAACATAAACAGATATTTCACATGTAAACGCATAAGTGCAGTCACAACGCCCACCATTAAGGTTTTCAATCTTTGCGCGAAATGGAGGACAAAGCCAGTAACGGTCGGTTAAAACAAACCTTTCGACATTCGTCATCATTTTTGTCTCAGAAACTGATAATTTTCAGTTTCTTGAACGATACCACCGAAATAATGTACGGTGTTCACGGATCCCTCATAAATTTGCTGTTTTACGACAGATTTTACTCCCTGCCGATAATTTTCAGCAAGGAAGGGACGACTGTAGCGGGACGTTCGAAAAGCACAGGCTTACTAATTTTTGGAACTGGTCCAACAGAATGATATCCAGTCTTTAGTCACCATCGAAACCCAGTCGACAATGAAAAGTAGGCTCTCAGCGCGTTTAGTATAGTGTATTTGGATCGACTCTGGAAAATAGCGTACAGAGAAAGCACGTCAAGCTAACAAGGCACAGAGTGTCGATATATGGCAGCCGTGCAACATAGTGCTCGGGCTTGCGGTTGTGTATTTTCGCATATATTTTAATGAATGTCTAGAACTAAACAAATTCATGAGCCAACTGTGACAGCTCAATTTATTTGTTGTTGACTATGCCTGGGTGTCAGGTGATAGTTGTAACTTTTTGTTGCGAAACTTCTCGTGTGCTTAAACATCTGTTTGAACAAGTAGGTATACCGAGAGATATCACGCGAGCTCGTTTTCCGTTCCGCTGTATTGACGTTTTGTCTTATTTCTCATTCGCTCTCGAACCGTCTTCGCGTACCGGCAACATATTTCGCTCTTTACATACAGCGTTATTCTCTGCCGGTCATTTCGGTATAACTGACCGTACATCAACTTCTTTTATGGTTACAACATGATCGGTACATTCCCCTGTTATCCTCTCATTAAAATAAGTTAGATTGTCCCACGAGTTATATTTTTCGATTATTATCCACTTTTTTTCTCATATCATTGTATTCGCAGATGCTTCCGATGGAATCTCCAATTGTTACAACTCAATGCCATAGGTTGCGATCAGCAAGCCAGGCACTTGCATCAAAAGAGCTCTCTCAAAATTCAACTCGTATATCTGACAGTTTCAGAGGAAACAATCCTCTGCGACACTTTCCAGAGTACAGCTCGCCTTGCAATGCCCGCATTTTCCCTCCGCACAGTGCTCAACATACTGCACAGCCTGGTTTACCTCAGCACACGCATTCCGGTTAAGTTTGTCAATGGGCGTTTCTCATAGCTGAAGCTGCTGCTGTTTTTAACCGCAGAGTCAACCGTTACAGAAGGAACCTTGTTGACACTCTCCTTTTGCCGGAGGCACGTTTTTATCACGTGTACATCAATCCGCCGGACAGTTTGCCGCCAGCAAACTTCTTGGCTAATATAATGACGTGTGTTGACAACCTCAGGAAATGGCCTGCAACCACACTGCTGCTCAAAATTGCCTCAGAATCTGGGACCGACACTTTCTTGGAACAATGAGTGGTACGACATTTGGATCGTAAATCACACTCCGCGGCCCTCTCAACTACCTTGAGATGCAAGCGCATACGCATTACTACACATCATTTGGCAGCAAAAAAGAGGTTTGACCGTCTTCCCCGCCAAATAAGGGTCGCCCTTAGTGAGCATGCTGATGTTTCATGGTAAAGATACTTCCATTGATTCTTCTGGGACTATGGAGCACAGTTGAAAATGATGTAAGTTCTGCTGCAGCCAAACTGGTTTTCGGTTGTGTACATAGGTTACCAGGCGAATTCATCTTACAGGCACATTCAGAATCGTACGACTACGGTAGCTACACAGTTCGTCTGGCGCACCATATGCGGAAGCTACTCCCGGTGCAACCCAGACAGCGGTCATCATGCACACATTCATATGCATGTTCATATGAGACAGACATTCTGTGTTAATACTTCTGTGTTACATAAAGCCTGCGCTAATCTCCGCAACTCCTGTATACCAAGCTCTATCGCGTCCCAGAAAACGCCACAGTTAGCCGCAATGGCAAACGCAACGTTATGCCTGTCTATGGGTTTAAACCAGTTTGTCGAAAAATCAGCAGCCATACGCCCCATGTCGACAAGAACGTTTACTTGTCTGGAAACCCCGGTGACAACAGAAGACGTTCCGTCACGGGAACTCCCGGTAGTCGTCGACATCCCCACACTACCAAATCCTGCTTCCTCTAACTCTGTGCATAATAGTCTTTGCAGAGGGGTTCACAAACTAATACCTTATTCACAATGCTAAAATCGCTTATTTTTTGCAATGTTTCCAGTCACATATACCCGCCCCCATACTGTTCTCTTTGTCCATTTACCATTTCATCCATTTCACGGCTATTTTTGTATGAATTTAGCGATCTGTAGAGAAAAAAGGTTATTGTGATCAAGCTGCCTATTCATTCATGTGTATTTCGACATATAAGAGCAAGAAAAACGCAATCATTTTTTCTACTTACATTCAAGCCTTTGCAATTATCTGATGCACTGCGGGGTGTTTCAACTCAGCCCGTCGTTCATACCGTCTTGCCTTCTCGCACGAATCTGTAAATATATTAATCAGTGAATCAAGGCTTACTGACTGTTTATAACACTTCACGGATAAGACACTGTAAATCTCAACACTGTAGTCAGTGAGGTTTCTCGGACGCCTCATAAACTAAGACGGTTTCAACAGAGGCCAGATACACACATTAGTGCTGCGCATCGAAGTGTGGCTGACAACAGACATTTCGCGAATGTTAGTAAATTCAACGACGTAGTAAATTTGAAAAGGATAATTTGTTTCCTTCAACCATCGCAACACAGAACAGCAGTTTTCCTGACGATTTCGAAAATGGAGCACATCAAAATTTTTATGCAGTAAAGCGAGAGAATAATTACAGATTAATCATGAGGACGCCCACAAACGCAACAGAAAATCGTTGACAGTGCGCTCAACACTTGTGTTATTTGGCAGTGACTTCGCGAGAAAGATATTGGGAACGGAAGAAGAGAACGAGTGACTGTAAGACTCTCAAACGAGTAGAAAAGAACGACAGTGGATGTTAAGTCGCTCCTGGCGATTTAGAGTAATTCACTCAGTAACGCGTTTTCAACAGTTCCGAGAACGCTTGTTCAAATGGTCGAGTTAGCGGGACCATCTTCCAAATCCAAAAAACGCCAGAAAAAGCTTACGAAAGGAGTGGAATTTATACGGCGCTGTTTAATAAAATCATAGTAAAGGTGCTGTCTCACCTTCCGTGTGAATCAACCGGGTACACAAATCATCCAGCAAAGGAGTTCAAAATGGGGCAACTAAGCACGTGTTCACACACAGCCACCAGTCAACGAGAAATGACCTTATTGGAACTATCTGGTATAGATAAAGATGAAAGCGTGTCAACAACACCAAGGATGAAGTTTCAACAGATTGACAATGATGGTTGTAAGAAGGAAAATGTAAACGTTTAATGTGCAATTATGGTACAAAATTTGTTATGATCGTTTACTGCACACAGCAAAGAAATAAAGGCAGGTCAAAGGTGGGCTTTCTACAACCACACAAAACACACCCATGTATGAAAAATTGTTGGTGGGTAACGTAGTTGGACGGCAAAATGTATCGTTTTGTGGCACATTTGTATCTCATCTCATCATGGAGGTCATGCGTTCGCCCAATAGTATGTGCAACCATACATCTGGTGACTTCGCTCTTTTGCAAGCCGTTTCACTTAGGACAAATTTTCTAACTGGAAGTGATCAAAATGTGTTCAGTGGACCAAGTTTGTGAAGGTCGCCACACAAATGAGGTAGACCGTGTATGTTATACACAACTTTGCCATCATCACACAAAAAGACAAACTGCTTAACGAATCTCAACATGAAATGGGCAATGTGAAAAAACGATATGTGTGAAAGGAGAGAAAAAATGTATATGCATAAGAATAAGCTCAGAAAGCCATCTTAACGGTCGTCTCGGGAATAATGTCTTACAACAAGCGGTCCCAACTACAACGCGAAATCGCCTGCATTCGGTGACCTTCGATCATTCAGACAGAACAAAAGAACCACATTTTCGGGAACGTGCATTGTAAGATCTGTGGATACGGTGGACACGCTGACATTGATGGCTTTCTACATACCCCTTAAAAGGCGAATACCGTGAACAATTTCTGACAAGCATCAAATCCGAATCAAACGCTTACCAACACCGAGGAATTCTGGGTGTATGGTGTCAGGTAGAAACTGTGATACCATATCAATGGGCAGTTCTGTCGTTGGAGGAGTTGAACCGAAGTGATGTTCATGTTTTTCGAAAAACTGCAGCCTAATCTCGGCTCCTTCACAAATGACGTAGACGCCATTCTTACACATTCACAGTATACACCCCTCTGCGTATACATGTTACAGCCGTGCTGGCCGTATGAGAACGTATGAGAACGAGCAAATGTGCCACAGATGACGGAATGAAGCCCCACAAAATTGTTACTCCGGGCGGTCCGAATCACTGTACATTATCGCACACGTAGGCCAAATAACGCACATTATACAGCGCTTGGTCGTCCTCATGCAGATAAGCAAAAGGATCAACCAACTTAATAACTGAAAATGGAACACGGTCAATTAGAAAATGACATGCTAGAAGAAGATAGTGTGTTAGTGGAGATAGGCAGATTTGAGATGTTCTCGTACACGGTGCTGTTCTGAGACTGAACGTATAACTGCGGGGCCAGAAAATAATGAAACCATACGAATCTGACTTGTTTTTGAAACGTTCAAAACTGGTAAACATACCACATTTACGCAAACGTTAACCTGAGGTTTGCACTAATGTCGTTGACACAGAGTCCTCCTCCATTCAACAGGACGCATACCATATTTTCAGCACGCGTAATCCATCTCTCTCATGTGCAGTACGACTGTCAGTAGTCCACCTACTATACCACCGTTTCATTTCACTCATTTCCCCTATGAACTCTAATAAAAGCAATCCGTATCGATTACGTGGTATATTTGTTTTTCAACAACCGTTAGTAAGCCTGGATTACAAAAGACGAAAACATGAAGCACATCTAACGCAATCGCAAAATCTTTAACAAAGGTATGATTGACGAAAGACGGCAAACGCTACAGCACAGCCGCATTTACTAAGCACGAAACAAATGGAACTGCAGGCGGACATAGGATGACGGTAGCCAGCGGCATGAACAAATGAAACGTTTTGAATATGATAATATTTTTCAGAAACTTTCCAACATGCGTTTAACCACCAGATTGAGCGTGGTAACCTACCGTTTTTACTCTCATTCGGTTTTATCATTGTTCGGCTTACCGTTGGCCAGATGCTGGAGAACACCCTGTTTTTGCTGGGTATCATTGAATCAGATATATCTATTACAGTGGGAAGCGCTGTCCCTAGGTTGTTCCCTACCATTGCTTAACGATAAATTTAGTCCAACGGAAACGTTCAATTCACTATGGTTTCTAATGTTTGGTTAGCTGGTAGGGTCAAAAAGTCGGGCAGGCACCTGGCCTACTCCCGGCCAACTTGACTAAGTTGGCTACGCGTTTATCAGGATACGTTTTTGCTCAGGATCAGGTCCACTCACAGATTATCTTTTCTTTCCCTTAAATTTACTAAACTCATACGTGATCACAGGAAGAAGAGGAAAGGGATGGGCGGAGACACTTATAGTGAGATCACCTTCAAAGCCCCCAAAATCCTAAACTCCTTGCGACTTGAGGGTTACCTTATCGGTATCACCACACCGGTTGACACTGCCATGTGAATGTAAATTTACTACAAACCAGTAACAACAAAATTAACGTGTGGGCGTGATTATCGGTTTTACTCGTGGCTGTATGACCAATCCGCACTATCTCTACTACTGTGGGCTACACTCAGTAAGATAGCGATGTTTTGGCGACTACCGTTTGGAACGCCGCTCATCCGGTTCGACGCCCGTTTGAATTTTGCAGGTCGACTGGAGTTTTCGTCCACATTCGTCCTCTCTGGCTGCGGTCATGCGATTACGCTTGAGGTTATCTCACGTCCAACTCCTTTGAGTAATTAATAGTTGCGTTGAAGTCTGCTTGTAAACGGTGGGTGAATCAATATAAAGTTTGTTTGCAGATTCACCGTCTTCTCATTGCAACATCCGACACGTGTTAACCACGGGCGTACAAACCTAGTATCTAGCATCACGACAGAACTGAGGCATTTATTAACTGACTTCTTTAACTATTGTGAAACAAGTTCAATACGTGCCTATCGGGTTTATAACTTCTCAGCAAGTTTCCTCTAAGTACTTAGTAATAAATGTGGACAAGACCGCTGTCTAACCAAAAAACCTCCAATAAGTTCGTGCACAATATTTTTATATAGCCGGCCAATAGTGGTTCGGTCTCAGTTTGAAGTTGGGCACTGTGTTATCCCCGTCTGTTTACGTAGGTCATCTGTTCCAGTCAACTAAAATTCCAAAAGCGGAGAACTTCGCTCTCAGTGAACTCTAGAAACGAGTCTTCATTAATTCAAGATTATGACCCCCGAGATAAATAATCCTGTCCCGTTCCAGGAGCTCAAATATTCCAAGATCCCAAAATTCATTCGACTTTGAGAACATCTCGTCATGGTCACCAAACTTCCTACGCCCCCCCCGGTGGGTCAAGTTCTATAGGTCTAAGTCTATCATTATAGTCCCTTATTTTAATCTCCACCAAAAGCCTTGTAAGTCTCATTTGTGCCTGTTTTAATATCTTCTTGTGCTCTACAAAGAGGGGCATCCAAGCTTGTATCCGGTGCCCCAGATGTGGCTTTACGTACACTTTATACAACGATATTAGCATTCCCTTTTTATTCGCAACTGCTCTTTTCAGGTGTATCAACACCCGTTTGCTCCCCTCGCAGTCTATGACACAGCCTGCTGGCTTTGGAATAGGGTCTGATTTGAACTCATTAGTTTCGCACGACCAGTCCTATTTTCAAAACGATATGACCCGCCACAGTTACAAGCTATATTGCGCAGTTTCCCACTTTCTCCTCCACTTGGTCACAGTGGGTGGCAGCCTCAATTCAACGGACCTTAAGTGTAGCCTATCTGTATTCATCTAAATGCCTTGACCGGAGTGCTTTCTTATCATCTTCACGTCGTACGGGAACAGATAATAAGGAACGCTTAGAAAAGCCAGATCACTATAAGTGTGATGGAAAATAGGGGGCCCAGAACCGCCACCCATAGGAGGCCCATTCGCGCCTGTCTCTGCACATGTAGCCCTCATAGGTTCAATCCACTACAAACTCTTTGATCCAAACGGGCGGTCTTGGAGTTACGCCATGTAAACTTGGCTTCAGAGGAAATGGCCGGTGATTCACCGAACCAAACACCTTCTAGAGGTCAAGAAACTTTACTTCAACAAACTTTCCATTCTCAGACATTTTTGTAACTTCGTCCAGAAAACATAACGGGTTGGTGGTGTTTTATCTCTTCTGTTCGAAACTGTGCCGGTTCACAGAAACAGCAATGTCTTCAGCAGACACTACTAGTTTACCTTTCGTCGATTCTGTCAAAGAACTTCAATACCAAAGTGGTAAGACCTATCGGACTATATAGGGTTGTTCCCCAGTTAATATTCCCGTTGTAGATAGAAAGAACGGCGGAGAGCTTGTAGTGACCCAGTAGCCCCGGTGTTCCGAGAGACGCGTGGAGAGGATCGGTGAGCAGGTCAGACAATATCTCGGCCGGCGGCTTCATTATGGTTCGGATTATTCCATCCGGCTCCGGGGGGTAAACAAATAGATGGTTGCCAAAGAAACATTTTTACCGAGGAATTCCCAAAATTCTTTCATTTATATTAGGTTCACCTCAAATTCTAACTAAACGTCGTGACCCAGAAAATAAATCTCTGAATGAAAACAAACCAGACGTCTGCATATTGCATACCGGTAAGTGCAGCGGCATACTGAAAAGTATTTATCAGATCAAGCGATAGTCGCGAAAACAGAGAGGAACACATGCATTTGTGAAAAGGTCTAGAGTGGAAAGTGAAGACAAAAGTCAACATACATGAAATTGATCAAGCCACACACTTCAGGGAGAAAACGGCACCGTCCTGACAGCTGGAAAAGCAGGCGAGACCTCATGCTGCCGATAAGTTAGAATATATTCCAGGCATGGTATGTCTCTGGTTGAACCTTCTTCGTCCTACACATTCATCAATGGGGAGCATCCCTTCATGCCACTCTCCGAAGTGGAGCAACAGCATTCATCAGCCGTCAGATTG
>LUCH01018935.1:0-10880 GCA_013368495.1 Paragonimus heterotremus | reverse complement strand
TAGATGCTTCAGCTTCATTCAATTATGCTATGAATAACGCCTGCGTATTTAGTATACGATCACACCAGACGCTTCTCCACCCGATTGAATTAGAATTTCGACAACGTCTCAGAATGTACTGTGGTTCAAACAGTAGCTGCTTCAACCTGATTCACTTGAGCTGTGAATTACGTCTGAGTATACATACATACTAGTAGATGCCTCAACCTCATTCAATTAAGCTGTGAATAACATCTCAGCATACCGTATACGATCACACTAGAAACCTTTCCACCCGATTGACTTAGACTGTCAAGAACGTCTCAGAATACAGGATGTGTTCACGCTTGTAGATAATTCAACTTGATTCACTTAACCTATGAATAGTGCCTGGATGGGCAGTATACGTTCACACCAGTAGCTGCTTTAACCTGATTAAGTTGGGCTATGAATAACTTCTCAGAATACAGGATACGTTTACACTAGTTGCCGCTCCACCGAATTGACTGGTGTATGATATTTTTGATAGTCCAATTCACTTGTACATTTTTATTGAATTTGGCTTTTTGCCTACTTCTGTTTTAGTCAAGCCATTCCATTTGAATATCCGTCCCGAGGCAACAATCCCAACCCGCTCCGTGCCTCGCTAGCTTGACGTGCTTTCTCTGTACACTCTACTTTCCAGGGTCCATAGAAATACACGAGGGTCAACGCGCTGATTCCTTGCTTTTCATTGTCGATTGCCTTTCGATAGTGACCACGGACTGGATAAGAATCTGTTGGACCTGGTTCAACACTTAGACTATCAACAACGTCTCAGACTACAGGATGCATTCACGCTAGTAGGTGCCTCAACTTAACTCACTTAAGCTATGAAGACCGTCTGTGTATGCAATATAGGTTCACACTAATAGATGTTTCAACCTCATTAAATTAAGTTAAGAATAACGACTGCGTATACAGTATACGTTCACACTGGTAGCTGCTCCACCCGATTGACTTGAGTCATGATCAGCGTCTGGGTATGCAGTATATGTTCACACTAGTAGCCGCTCTTTTCGAATCACCCCTACCATGAATAATTTGGAGAACGAACACATGCGGGAATTGATGAAAAATCTGTAGTTGAAGCGTTCGATGTACATGGTAATCATCATCTTCGATTCCATCGATTGCCATAGTGATTGGAAGTTTTCTGCACCACGATAAATACTTGGCGTCCTAAACATCATAGTGTGACTGGCTGAGAGGCATACGTCCCGGTGATCGGCAGGTAGCTTGATTTCATGTTTCCGTATTTTGTTCCGCATGAACGTCACGCGACCTCAATCTAGTTAGAAACGATGCAGCAGGATGAACAGAATTTACTCCTGAAGATTCCCGATGATAGAGTGGGACATGGTACCCTCTTCTTACGCCGTTCCATATCCACTGAAGATGGAAACAACCATACGATAACGTCATTTCGAACCATTTCTGAAAGCAACGTTTCATCGACCAGTATCTACCTGAAATCTTGTAAACGAAGAGAAATAGTATGAACATCGTATAGAAAAGGGAGCTGGAAATTTTATCATACATTTTCCACTATCAAATAAGTTGGTGTTGTTATTGAGATGCAAAGGAAATACGGTGTGATGGCATATTTCCTTTTCGACCATATCTTTAAAACGCCGCAAAATTAATCACTCTCAGGCAAGCAGATGACGTATTTCACCTCGAAAATGGCAATAATCGCATTTATAAGACTTGAAAAGGTGAGCTAACATCAATAACGGGTTGTTTTTGCGAAATTGATGGGAAAAACTTTCATCACCATGCTAATACTTTTTGGACTTATTCGATGTATTCCAAATTTTCCACTAACGTCGTTCATTTATAATTGTGAGTACTTTGCCTAAAATTCCCATTTCAAAATTTCATAAACTACTTAAGAATCGAGAATTTTGGGCAATGTGGAGACACCGATGGTCAGCGTTCTTCCGAAGCATCGGTTCCGACGACAGTCCTGTAAAAGGAAGCAACACAAACAAGCATGAGCCAAAAACCCGGTAAGCCATGTACACGACTTACTCAAACTAAAACTAAAACGGCGCCGACAGCACAACAGCACACCCTGTTACGCAACTCAGATTCAACCTATGCGCGCCTGCTGGGTTCGGTCGTACGTTACACCGTTTTGCCTTTTGAACGACCCTCAAGGCGAATCCCGTTAGACGGACAGTTGATGTTGGATGAGAATGGTGCATGACTAAGCCCATTCACAATTTACGAACGCTGACCTGGTTCACAAAAACAGGAGCTTACTGGTTACTACAGAGAAATCCGGGCTCTCGCTTTATCATCCCCGCAGACTGGCCACAGGGTCATTTTTTTCTAGGGTTAGCTTATGTTTAACACTAGCACAGTTTAGTAGCACCGGGTTACAGCCCTGAGTGGGTATCGTGTATCCGTGCGGTGGATCGGTCCTTAAGGCACAGTTGCAGAAAGTAAGGGGGTGGGTAAGATCATTCACAGTGATGGGTACCGCAAGGGTAAACTCAAATTAAGAATGGAGAGGAAAAGTGGATGATGCTGGTGCTTGTGTGAATCCTGCTTCCATGTTGCTTCAGTGGTTTCAGCCAGATATTGTCCAGTTTATCGCACCAGTGGGCTTATGAAGGCGCCCAGTGCTGCGACAATAATAGGAAGATATTCTTTGTTTTCATGAGTTAGTATGAGGGCTACCAGATAAAGGCTGGGGGGTTTAAGCTACCACTGCCATCGGAATACAACAAGTTCACAGCTACCACCGATACACAGGTGTGTAGGGTGTCTCGTGGCAATTTGAAATTTTGACTGGGCGGGGCAACTGAATTGTCGGTTGACTGGCGTTCTATTGCTTCGTGAGTTCTTTTAATGCAGCAGTAACGCCGAAGGGGGCTCTACAAAAATCTATGACAAGTTGGGTATTCTTGACGAGGAAATACAAACCATCTACATTGTTTTTCATGTCCAGATGGTAACGTTGTTGTATCCGCTCTTGTAGAAACGCGTATTGTTCGGCTAATGTTTAAGACTACAGAAGTGGTTGTGGAGCTTTTCTAGAACGAATGCTTTATGGTTGTTATGTTTCACTGCTGCTTTATCTCGATTACTTATGAGGAAATGGTATTTAAAACACCCATAAAACGCTTTATTATGCCTTATGTTTGAATTTCGTCCAAGTTCAGGATAGCAAATTCGGGTTACTCGATAGGAACTAGTAAATATCTGTAATATTCTTGGAATGCCTAAAAGGAATGCTGTAAGAATGTTACGTTTTACTTTTGCTCTATCTTGATTATTTTCGGAGATATGGGATTTCACACTCATCCTTGCAGCTTTATCTTGTATCTCATTTATAGGTTGCGTATTCAATGGCCAAACAATGCGTGCGAACATCACGATTCAACAAACGAGGTCGTCAGGCAAAAAGTACGGCGATGGATACTACAAGCATGTCAAAGACACTGGAGATGACAGAAAAGCCACTGTTTGAAACACCAGTAACCCTGAGATTGATGACTTCTCATGGTATATTGCAGATCTCTTATATTCTATTACATTTAACTGAACATGACATTTTATTTTATATGTCGATTTCATTCCCACGGTGAAATAAAATACGGCGAATGAGATATAGTGTTGTGTGGCAATTAATGGCCGTAGTATGCCCGCCTGGGACACCCAAGGGTCACTCGGGTATTCTCATGGGACGGTCGTGATAACTGGGCTCGGGGGGTATATTTATTAGTTTTCATGTGCGGTAAACGCTTGATTAATTGTGAATAGGTGGTATAAGAGAGGTAAATTATTTACAATACTATACGGAAGCCCGGGCTGGTTTTTCCGCCGGGTGTCTTATGAGTGACCCGAAGTTGCACAGTTAGGACTCCATGAGACACTCAGGGGCGCTCAGGGTACACTCGGGGTGCGGTCATGGAACACTCGGGGGACGGTCGTGCTGGCTGGGTTTCTGCATTTGTTCAAGCGTTCGTAGAGCCCGAGAAACTGTGCAAAACAGTGGATCCTAGGTCCTTCTCAATATCAGCCTTCTGAAGAGGATACCCATCGAGGTATCACGTAGTTTTCAGACAGCGTCCAATGTGCATAACTTTACACTTACCAGCTTTAAAGTCGATTCGGTTCCCTCGAGACAAATTGGGTAGAATGTCGAGGTCTTTCTGTAGAGTGACAGGGTTATCGGTTGTGTTGATCGCTTGCCAAATTTTGACTTATTGCGAAAACAGTAGTAACCGAGAAGTAATTGAGAGTGGGAGATCGTTGGTGCTTTTAGGTCTATTGTATCGTGATTAGCCTGATGAACAAACACAGAAAACTAGTTTTCTTCGCTACTTTGTCATTCTGATGACTACAGTGAGTAGTTTCCAGCGAATTCATTGATTTGTCAACGCATTTAACCATCAATCATATGTGACATTTCTGAAGTGACGGTCGACTCATATTTGAATATAAGTTGCTCCTCTCGTTTTGTTAGCATTTGCCTGCAAGTGTCTCGCATTTAATTGTTAAAGTGTGTAAACATTTTAAAAGCGAATTACAATTGTTCGCAATTTAACTGATTATAAATTACGTCCTCTACGCCAGAAGCACATCTTGCCGGTAATATGCCCCCAATCTCTTACCCCTGCCCTAACAAGCAGTGTGGCAAAATGGTGGTGCCCGGGGTTCTGTGTTACATATGCGATAGAAAACGTGTCATTAATCGTGTGCATGCATAAGCACGAAGCTATATAAATTGAAGGGAAAATATTCTGACCTGAGCTAGGTTTGTGTGGGGTGCAAGACCAGAATAAGGAAGTAACTCAGTCCTTCAGACAGATCGGAATCCACAAAAATCGTTTCACACAGCTCGAATTCTAGTACACTTTTCCCAAGCCAAACCGTTAGCAAAGCCCGGAATTCTGCTCTTGCGGAAGCCGTGAGTAAACGTGGAACCTCGTCAAAGAGTGTGTGCAATCAGACGACTTACCGCAAGCAGTCCGGACACCCCACACCGGGAGGTACCCCATTTGTGAGCTCAGCGCCACTTACGTCAATGATGGTACGCGTAAGAATTACAACATGGGTTCCCGAAACTCCAAATAGGCAAAGGGACTGCTCAGATATCACAAAAGCCAACTATAGCTGAAGCTCCTGGACCTGTGAAACCAATAATTTGGTCCTCAGGTGGACAAATGAAGGAGGATTGCAAACAGCCCCTAACTTACTGCATGAATCTAAGCCCGACCAAAGTTGAGGTGGCGCAAACGTGGACAGTACAACACGAGGCACATCTACGTAACATCACGAACATTTTACGAAAGCATAATAATGCAGTTAGACAATCACAAATTTTCTAGGATACTACTCAGAAGGAGACAGAAACATAATTATCCACTTCCACAAACCGTCATAGAGGATCCAAAGCATGCGAGATCCTCGGAAAACAATTAATTCTAAGTGTTCTGTGAAGCGCTGAACTACTCGCGGCGACGAAATGGCGCCGAGCGCACAGACCTATTAAGTGGACTGTACCTTAAACACAAGTAAACCGTCATACACCGCCCCAATTCGAATTTCGAGATCGAAACGTTCGAGATATGATGCTAACTAAAGCTGACACGATAGCTCAGTGGATACCAGGTATAAACGTTGCAGGAGACACAGTCGTGCATCGCAATTCTGCCTACTACGTGACGATGTCGGATGCACCAGAAATAATCGGCGAGTGGCCCGACACAAACCAGGGTCAGGAAACAAATCACAGCTTCAAGGGAACACCACGACGATGCACTGGTCTAAGGGAGCCAACCACCGATGACAAAAATGGCTTACATCGGACCGGTTCGCAGTCCCACATCCAGAAAACGAACATAGCCCTGGAAGGTTTCCTCGCGTATGTTGCTGATGCCTCATTGAAGCTGTGCTAACAGGATGGCACATTTCGACGACCTCTTCTTGGTAATTGGAACTTTTTCTGTCATGAAATTAGAAAATGTCAATAGCAAACCTAACGTAATGACCATCGAATTGACGATATGGAAACAAGGAATGCTTACACGGTAGCAGTAATATCACGGCAAAATGACAGTCGTTATACATGCCATTTACGCCAGCTGAAACAGACATACCAGCAGTCAACTGACCTTAGTAACGCGTATACATGCGCGTGCGTCTGCGCATAGCTACTGGTTGCCAGTTTCCGTGTTATGTGGCGTGACGTGCGCGCTTCCTCAGTAGCGTTCCTCTTTGTGTGACCTATTTCTGTGTCTGGTGTTATTGCTTTTGATGCGTTCGGCCTATGATTCGGGGCGGCATGCCCATAGCATGCGGTTGCGCTGCGCATGCTTGGATTTATGCCGTTAACTAATATCAATGGAGGTTTTACGGTTAATCTGATTGTTTGCTTGCAATGTGCGTCCGCTAATGACGGTGTGGATTGTTCTACGTTTTGTCAGGTAAACAGAATGAAACTTGTGCATGAATGTTTTGTGTGTGACCTCTGCTGCTACTTTGGCGTGGTGGTCGGGCTTGTGTGCTGTCTTGATCCAGAGGGCTGTGCCGATAGCGACTTCGGTCGTTGCAGGTTCAACCATGTCAGCTTAGCCAAAGGGAACGACCAGAAAAAAGGTGAATACGTTCGCTGTGTATGGTGTCATTGTGTTCACTTCCGGTTCGATTTGACAATTTCTGCCTGATCTGATTCACCGTAGGTGTGACTGGTTTGTCTGTGCAGTACTATCTTTGTGTGAATGTACCGAATGCCTTGGGTCGTGACTGTGCAGCCTGCTCTAATTGGTTGATGCTGATGTGTATGTGTGCGCGTGTGTCACCTGCTGCCTTGCGGTACAGGCTTTTGAGCCAAAGACTTTGGTTGACGACACTATTGGCTCCCCTGTCTAGGTCGGGGCGTTCTGGTAATAACCTAAGCCCATGAAAACCATGGCCATACAACATATACCAAATACCACGCTGCATCGGCCGTCAAGCAGGATGAACCGGGTCGCCCTATCTGTTGCACATGGCAAGATGGATTGGCGAAAATGTGCTACTGCCAGACACTCATCATCATACTGTCCCCCCAATATTAATCCCCGAGCAGATAATGCTCACTCAAGTTCCAGCTATACGGAGACCCACCTGAAACAGGCTTGGAAACGCAAGACGCTGTGTTGGAACATGGAGTATGCATACGTTGGTGGATCGTTGCAGCTTCCAAGGAATGCCAGAACGGCGCACTACACTGGTCGTGATGGAACTGTGTCGCTATGGGGTCGACGTAGTAGCCTTGAACGAGACAAGGCTTGCCAACCAAGGTAAATTACGGGAAGCAGATGCCGGGTACACCTTCTACTGGATAGTTTACCCGACAAACGGTACTCGAGAGTACGGTGTCTGTTTCGCAGTCGCCGATCGCATCAACGCTTCGACGTTAGGCAAACCGCACGGTATCAGCCCTTCAATGCTGTCTATGCGCCTGTGACTCGGTCGAGATAAGTGTGTGTTATTTATAAGTGGTTATGGTACTACTATGTGTCACACTGATGATAAGAAGGACCAGTTCTATGATCAACCATCCGCCACAATCCAGTCAGTGCCGGTGATTGATTGACTGTTTGTTCCGGGTGGATTGAACGCTCGAGTCGGGCGCGACTCGGTTGCTTGGACATGGAGTCCTCGGACCATACGGCATTGGTTCAGTCAATGAGAACGGTGATCGTCTGCCCCACCTGTGTGTTACTCACGAGCTGGCTATCACGAACACCCGATTCTAGCTGGATGCGAGCGACATCACGACGTGGACTCATACACGAAGCGGTCATCACCACTTGCTTGATTACGTGATAGTGGGGCAAGGCGATATTTGTGAAGTGCGTTTCACACGGATGATTCGCGGTTCTGAATGTAACAGCGGTCATGGACTGGTCAGGACTAACTTATTCATCGAATTACGCTAGTGTGTTTATTACAGATCGTCCGGGCAATGACGTAAATTTAACATTACACGACTGGAAAACTGCGAGACGAAGACTGCCTGTTGTCATGCCTTCATTACTCCCGTTGGTATGTGGCATTTCAATGGGGAACGGATCATGACGGCAGCCACCGAGAAGATCGGTCTCAAACGGTAGAAACGTTCATACCGGTTAGACATCAGTGCGTTTATCGCCGAACTAGTACGAGAGAAGAATGCCGAAGTTACTGCCCTCAGAGTAGAACCGGGCAATGAAGAGAGGAAGGCGACGTTCCCGAGTCTCCTGCGTCAACTGGCTGAGCGTGTCCGCGGAATCAAGGACAACTTATGAGGGTAGCAGGGCGAGCGGATGCCGGGCTTCGCGGATCATCGACAACATAAGGAGCTCTATGATTCTTCTTAGCGATCTTCGGTCTAACGATCTAGTCCACTAAAGCACTGGTAGACATGGCGACCTACCGTTTGTGCACCCAGCCTGAGGACACCATGAAAGTCCGGCGCAAACACTTGGGCAGCCTACTTAGTCGTCCTGCTACCATTGATTAGGTGACTGTGAACAGCCTGCCGCAAAAGGCCATCAAGTCTTCACTTGCTCTCGCACCTGACTTACTAGATTTGCAGACGGAGTATGGACAACTTTACAGCGGGAAGGCTGCAGGTGAAGATGGATTGTCAAGCGAAATCCTGAAGAATGACGGGCCGGCGATGGAACGCGCACTGCTCCAGCTGGTTCACTTCATCTGGGAGCACGTGGTGATGCCAGAAGTTTTCAAGAATGCTGTGATAGTACCATTGTTTGAAGGTAAGGGTAGCAAGCAATGTCCCGACAGCTATCGGGGCGCCAGTCTTCTGAGCTGTGTATGCAATGTGCCTCCCTGAATTCTTCTGAACCGGCTGTACACGGATGTCATGGGGAACAATTGTTCTAAACAGCAGCACGGATTACGGGCTAGTTGGAGTACAATCGATTTGGTGTTCGCTGCTCGACAGCTTCAGAAGAATTACCGAGAACGGGTTGTGTCCTGGCCCCTTCATTATTCCGTTTATATTTGACTGCCACGTAAACAGTTGCTTTTCAGGATTCTGAGGAGAACGGCGTTGAGGCAGAGTACCGGGCGGATAGGCACCTACTGAATATTGGACTTTTCGGCGCCCCAACCCGGTCATATACCTCAACGACGCACAGGCTTCTGTTCGCAGATGACAGCGCGCTATTGTTGTGCTTTATCGGAACGGACACCTGCATCCGTCCGATTCACTGACTGTGAGTCCACGATTAGTAGGATGGGATTCATGTGGCAGACTACCGATGGGGTGGTCGTTCTCCAACTCGGAAGAGGTCATAACCACACATGCATCTCGTCGAACCACATGAAATCGTGATATGCATCATGTGTCGCCAGATGTGAGTTGTAAAAACTGACAACTGCTAACCCACTAGACAGATCACTCACCCCTGTATACACTGCTACGTCTTTTATACTTCATACAACGAAAATAAATCTGCACGGGTTTCAGGAACTCATGTTATTTTACCTTATCGTACTTCAAAGCAATTTTTGACCTACGGCTCGTCTCACGAACGTAAATAACGCGAAATCCGCGATCCTCCAACATCGCTTTGAAAGTCGCAATATAATCCATTTTTCTACAAATAAAAAGCGAAAAACTTAAAACAGAATAATAAACAAATAACAAAAATGAAAATACAAATTTAAAACAACGCCAGCATTCTTGTGTTAACATTGCCACATGCAATCGACTACAACAACAGCAGCCATAAAGATTTTCGGAAAAAAATTACACGGCCGCTTTCAATTAATAATCATTTAAAGCAGGAAGATATGAGTCCATGACGCATATTTAGACGATTTTAATTTCTGCACCAGGTACCAAGCTGTTAAAACGAGTTTTTTCGGGAAAATAATTTTCCCCAACGCCGCAGCTCAAAAACTCACGGTCTACAGCTAGCATTCATGGTTTGACGATATCACATTTGTGCAAAAGTTGAGGTCATCTTTGGAGAAAATCCGGCCTCAGACTACCAAGTTAAACACCAAACACTAAGAAAACTTCGATCTAGGCTTTTGTGATTTTGAACAACACCGTTAGAACGAAGTGTTTTAAATTTTGTGATTTTGTTTGCGTTCTTATGGACGCCGTTAAGACTCCTCTGGGGAAAATTTAACTACTGTGCTCACTATTTCCTCAAATTATCGAGCATTCCTACAGTTCTGACGAACTACGGGGACTTCTATAGCGTATTACACATAAATTCCTGTTGTGTCTTGTTCTACACAGTGTACATCAGTTGTTTTTGTATCAAATGAGCAGTTGTTTGCATTGATTCGACCTTGCGATGCACTTCTCGTACGCGTGTCTTGTGTGCTTGGTGCTCCTGGTCAGCTTAATTAAGATTGCCTGCCGTGAGTTATTCGATGACTGCGTTTTGAGCAATGACGATCTACATCAAATGGAGAACGTCGCTATAGCGAGTTTATTTCTGTAATTTACCTTCCCAATGCTCGGTAGTTGGCGATAGTGCAAACTTCGAAGTCTTGTGTTATAAGCGAACCCTACTGAACACGAACGCGAATAACTGCTACAAACAACGGTGAACGAAGAACACGAATAGAAGCCCCTCCCGATTGGCCCTAACACTGCAAACGACAGGGACCAATGAAAACACATACAATGCACACTCCGGATAAGCAGTGTATTTATCCACCAGACGTTTTGCGAATTTACTTGAAAAGCTGGTCTGTATTAATGGAAAATCACTGAATTTGCGGTGGCGTGAGCGCGCGGAGAAATATATGAATCTCACTGTTCATGGTGAGATACTTATTTTTGCGTTCTAGCACTCTAAACAGGCCGTCATGAGGGGTCACCCCCTAAAACT
>LUCH01018934.1:0-10971 GCA_013368495.1 Paragonimus heterotremus | reverse complement strand
GGGAACAGATTTTCAAGATTTTAGATTCTGCAACATATCACAAATTTTCAACAACTTGAATGGCTATGACTTATTTTTTACTAAGAAATAACGGAGATATTCACGTTCTGCCGATTACACGCAGCCGTCCGGTCTTTCTGTGAACTACATACGACACCCGTTTATAGGCTAGACATATAACAGTCACACCTGAAATGCAGCAAGCGTTTGTGAATTATGAATCCACTAAACAACCAATTCCGATCCAAGAAGGAAGACGGCTTTAACGGCGATTTTCCTGTCAATGAAATTTGGAGATGTGGGGAAAATGTTAAAAGTCGGACGGAAAAACTTAAAGACAAACCTTCATATGAAATCCACCATAGTTACAACTTCTGGGACCAACTTTCAATGTGAGCACGACCGACTGCAAGTTACGTCGTGGTGGAGTGAGAAAGCGCAGGTGAACATGAGGTACACGCAAACAAGGATCCAACACTAGGAAATAAGGAAAAAACTGAGGGAGAGCAAGCTTCGGCAAGTTAATGATATCAAGTTTTGGTAATATATCGAAGTTGACGTTCTCTGAAGTACAGTTTTGTTGCGCGCGTCATTTATGTGGTCGTGCCAGTCTTTGCAAGGAATGCTCGCCATTACTACCAAGAATATTTCGAATGTGAGAAGAACGATTAACAAGAAGGAGATAAACGAAGACAGGGATGGTGGTTTCTGACTTTCTAGCACAAACATGACAGTTGCCGAAAGCTCAGCGCAGACGGCTACTTTAAGAGTAAACCAACGATTGTCCTGAGATAAACAGAAAATCCTTAACGCTGACCTGCTATCCACCTCGACACTGAAATCCTTTGAGCACTACAAGTGGGCAGACGCTTCGGTCAACAAACCTCCGCACACATGAAAATTAGCTAACCGGGTAGTCGCTGGTAGGGGGGCAAAATGCGTTCATTAACAAATTACCAGAACCGGCAATCGGGGGAGGGCATAAACCGTTGCGCACAATGCAATATCATTTGGCAAACCCGTGGCGAACTAAGAACATACCAGAACAGGCGGTGATCAACGGAGCTCCGAGGTTTGGGAAATGACGGGAGAAGACTGTCTGGAGTATCCGCAAACCGAGAGGTACGTTGAATAAGTTTGCTAACTCTCGACATACAGGCAGTTCCGATTCAACTGCCGGGACCATCAGGAATGCCACAGAAGGGGAGATTATAATAATTCCGAGGTAAAACATGTGAGACGAGGAAGGATGTAGCGGTTTCAGCGCCTTGCCCAAGGTGCATTTCCAGAAAATCTCCACTTGCACATTGGGTGGCAGTGGCGTACAAGTGCCCTCATTTAAAGCTACAACGTCTTCGTTTTTGTCCAGCAGAGATTAGCACGAAGACCCATCGAGAGAGGGAAAATCAAGACAGGCCCCATAACGGGGTGACTGAGTGTGCCGGGCTATCCCATAGAAGTTCATCGCACCTTCCCCAAAAATTGGAGTAGACCCCCGGACTTAGTTTCCGAACTCTTCACCCCTTACTATCTGGAGCTGGCCCCGGGAAGGCTGGATGAAAAGAGACTACTTGCGGCCTATACTAACGTCAGCAGTGCTGGGAGCAAGTAGGGCGAACCCCCACGCGTCTTCACTGATGCAGATTTCACAACGGTTACCGAATCATATATGAAGCCGCAGATGGGTATTGAAAACTTCTGTCCGCTCGGAAACTACATAGACTGGGCGAATCTGCAAGATGGAAGAACCGGAGCGGTACTGTAACTTCCAATGGCTCAGCACCACGAACAGCGATCAGGTGGAACACTTAGAACGCCCAACGTGCAGGTGACCGTTTGTTCCGTGAAACTGATGATGTGTATCAATATTTGTGAAGTGCGTTTATCGCAACTCGTTAGCGAAAGACTTCGAGGACGAAGAGCGGTTGACAGCACTTAATGATCAGGCATGCCGGCCACAAAAGATTCACTTTCTTGACGATCTCAGTGGAATATAACTTAGCTTGCTAAAAGAGCCTAAACAGAACGGGTTGTTTGATAAGTCTATTAAATTTTCACGCATCAAAGCCGAACTTCGGCACATAAGTCAACACACGCGACAGAGTTCTTGCCACAGAGCAGTTGTGCCGGACACGATAATTACTGGGGATATCAATGAATTAGGCGGCTTCAAGGTCGGAAGTGATCATGGGACCATCAGAATGACACTGGTGTTGGCTGACGTTAAACCTCAGACAAGTGGCGTTGGGTCTATAACGAAACTAACGCTGACATCCTCAGAGAAAATTAAAAGGATGACAAGAACACGAGGAGGGTGATGATATTGAAATGCTTTGGACCAAGTCAAAAACTACTCCGATGAAAATGGCTACCGTTTGCTCCGTCTTGGGGATTAGACGCCACGGAGAACCATCATGGTGGATGTGCAGATCAAGCAGGTTTCAAAACGTAGAGCATGAATCTTGGGGAGGCTAAGACGCACAGGTGGACGTAGGCATTGCTTAGGGTATTACAGGGAGAGGAGACTTAGCTAGTGAAACCACTCTGATTAGGGTTTTACACTGAACTCACACACTGCTTTTGTTGCAAGCCTCTAGGCAGTTTTCAAAATACGTGTTCTTTTGTATGTAAGGAGACCAAACAAGGGGCGCTTGTGTGGAGTGAGGACGAACAAAGTCGTTGTTTAGACGTTTGATGATTGATCTACTAGAATTCCCAAACAGATAATGCAGAATGGCCAGTGCGTTATTGTCGTTCTTGGTGTTTGTTTCAGTATCCGGAGAACTCGGGAGGTTGTGTGACACAACTGTGCCATGGTCATCCTCTCTGTCCGTGGCTTGAAAAGGTGCCTTGCTGAGGGAGTAAGAGCGGTTGTGCTTATATCTGAAAGGCGTACCTTTGCACTTGCTGGTAGTGAACTCAGTGAAGCTCATTGGGGAACGCTTGTCGGGGGTGTTAATACCAGCCTGTAGGACGCCCGTATCATAGCCATTAAGGGTACCGTTCCAGGTTTTTCTATTATCAAAAGATAGCATTAATGGAGATGAAACCTTCAGATTGCAGGTCGTTGACTAAGATGGGGAAACTCAGCGGCCATAAGATGGTGCCCAATGGGACTCGGTTTGGGCTGAATCTGGCGGGGGATACGGGGGAATACACCCACACATGATAGAAACGGCTTGCTATATAGAACTCAGACAAGCAAAGAATGCTGCTTCTAAAACCGCAACGTAACACAGGGTGAGGCATAAAGTGAGAAACCTCGACGAAGTCAATATAAATAGTACCAACTTCCCAATCTGCCGACAGCAGAAGTCTACTGGTCTACAGTCAGCGGTAAATCAGTAGTATACGAACGGCCACGAGGGAAGACGTGTTGCTTAGTGCAGAAGAAACCTTGTGATGATCTAAATCTACACAGTGAGTTGTGAAATTACGCTGCAGGTGTCATGGACACACAAAGTACGAAGGCACTTGGAAGACAGTAGGAAAGCTGGCTGCGCTGCCTAACTCTGAAGACGTGAATGATGTTCGCTGATCTCCATCTCTGTGGCATTGGTGTTGTTGCGACAGACTGCGTAAGCGGGAAGCCCAACGAGACAACTAACTGAGGATTCCAGTGAGCAAGAACCAGAAAGGATATACAGGAGATGTGAATTTATTCTTGTTAGCATGGCATTCGCTGTGGTATCTATCGTAAAAATGTCACTGGAAGTGTTGACATTATTTCCTACAAGACAGTCTGGCTTACTGTCCGTGAGGTCGGCCGTAGAAGTCAGGCAATGCTTCAGAGGTTCCGTTTTCTGATATCGCAAGCAGTTACTGGTCGGTTAACCGATACACATCAGCATTGCGGGTTTCGGCAACAACTTTGTACAGAATTTTGGGAACGCCTACGAAACATTTGGTTAAGTTTCGCTGGAAATCCAGTCGATCTTCACGACTAGTTTGATGAACTGGTTTCGCAGCCATGTGTATGGACATTGATCCTCTGAATCGTTTGGCGCACTAAACCGAGCCCGCGATAGACATTTGAAGTGAGTCCTCTTCGATGTTCGGATGGCAAAAGCTGTTGCGGTTTTCGGCGGGCTGTGCAATGGAAAGTCGTTGAACAACCTATGGCTTCGCTAATGGTATTAGTGCAGTGGTTGTACATTTATCCGACAGACTGTGATGGACTGAATTGATCCCTTTGGGTGTGAGTAAAGTGTGCATTAAGCGCACCCACCCTAATTCTTCTTAATTTTCTTTCGGGAAAGTTTGCTTTGAAGGAGAAAGTCAGAAGCCGTTACGGCGCAATCACTCAGGCCGAGCAGGGCGTTCATTCTCAAGGTGTGTGCCATCGATACTCCATCAGTGAAGACATAACCTAGACGGGGGGAGTGCAGTCACTGCGACATCTTGCGTGGTGAGTTACCTGCTCGGAAAGATCAGCAACTTCAGCTGCAGCTAGAAATATTACAGGCATTGCATCGACGATGCCTTCGAATCGACAAGATTGGAAGTCAATTTGTTGTGAGTTGGCCACTCGTTATTAAGGTATGTGAATATCCGATGAACGGGATACAGCTGAGTAGGGACAGAATTGCTTCGACACGCCCACAACACGGGCTGAAAGGCAGGCAAACTTCACCAGCCCACAACCTGTCAGGGTTGGATAGAGCAGCGCAGCACTAGATGGACACTTGATAGGCAGTGAGCATTGGGTGAAAAAGCAGTGGCCAGGAAAGAGCTGAGAACAGATACGGCAACACCGCATCCCCTATCCATCATTCTATTATTGCGACAGAGCAGCATGTCCGTTATACTAAGCTCCGGACCAAGAAGATCAGATGAAAACCAAGGTCCAGTAATTCAGACGATGGAGGAATCAACGGCGGAGGAAAGCTTACAGAGTTCACTTGGTATAAACACGCTCGACAAAATTTATTCTGAATGAGTACAGGCTGATGGAATCAAGAATCAGCCAGAAGTCTTAGGGGGCACTGAACGTGTTGACACATCGACGACTCTGACTGAGTCGTCCGGGATATTTTTTTTGGGACTAAAGGTTTATTAAGCGAACCAGTAGCCTGTGCTTAGTAATCAGCTCTTCGTCTTTGGAGATACAGGGACGGGCATTCATGCCTCCTGGGATTCGACAGCGCCCGTTGCGCAAAAGCAATCGTTTGTAAGCAGCTTCTCCAGGGCAAGTCACTTTCGTTTTCAACAGCCGTGATAAGGAATCATCCGGGGTCGGGCTAAAGCTCGGAATACGCCCTATGTTCTGCAAAATTACATATTCTAGCTCCCTGACACATAAAAAACTTCCGTTGACTGACATTGTGCGCAGTGTTGTCCCCACACATATCGAGGACATTTGTGAAGATTACGTTGCGGGTACGGTTAAAATAATTTGCATTCTCGTGGCGAGGTTCCACCGTTGTCGCCCAATCCAAGGTATGTTGGAGCAAGGTGGTGCACCGTCAGGGTGCGCAGTTTGGGGACTGCCAAGAGAACTTCCTCATTTTCTAGATCAATTTTGGGAAATACCCATCACAACGTCGGTTTGTTTACATGCGATGGCCCAGGTTTCCTTGGAGGACGGGTAGTGGGAATGAGGCATGGAGGTGCAATCTGAATTTGACAACAGAGGGCACGACAAATTTCGCAGTCATGTTCATCGCGTAGTTGTTAAGACGAATCGAAGTACACCGAAGGGTCTTGTGCCATCACGGAGTTCGACCGGGCGGCAAAATGTTCAACTTCAACGCCAGGTGTGCCAGTGTCTACTGAACGCGATGGTGATTGGGTAGTGGCCGCAACCGTTGCAAACGGTCTTTTTCGACCGCTCGACGACTATCGCAGTTGAGTCTTTAGTGACAATAAGTGGGAAATCAGATATTACAGCTAAAACACTGAAATACATAGTCATTTAGGCCGACAGATTTATTATACGGACTACAAGTAAAGCGTTTGACCACTGTGCACCATGGGCTTGTTGCGGTATCCAAGGTTGGTGAGATAGGCTGTAGCGGTGCTCAATCGCTGTGTCACATGGAACTGAGAGCTTGGTAGAATTACAAGGGAAAGTGTAAAAAAGTGTGTTGATATTTGAGTAACGGACTCTTACGGAAACTGCCAAAATGTCACGACATTTCTCCTACAACTCCTACCTTGAGTTTCTTGATCTTAATCCACTTGAGTTTTGAAGAATCCGCGTTGACTTAGTTCTTACGCACTTCTTCAGCGTAGAACTGGTGTAGCAATTCTTTACCCCAGTCGAAGGGGTCAAACCAAGTAGCTTTACAAGACTCGGCCCCGGACTTTCCGCAGGCAACAGTTATTCTCAGGCAAAGTTATCAACAGTTGGAACGACATTTCTTTAGAGGCTGTTAACTGCCTTTCTGGGGACGGCTTCAAGGTGACTGTAGATTTCCACTTAATTTTGGAACTGATAGCTTAGTATTCCACTGTGTTCTTTTAGACAAATATTTTACCCTGTCCTTGGTACTCTCCGTAACCATCAACAGCGGTGTTACACCCTGTGTTCAGTGACTGCCTTCCAGGTGGACAGAATACTTTGGAGCAAACAAACTTATCAGCTGTGGGTGAATTGAACTTCCAATCTCAAACCGGTGAACAAGTCGCAGAAATCGCCGACAGCATATCTTTCAATTGGAACCGCACGGGAAGGAAGGTTTTTCTGCTTGTCGAAGTGTAGTGGGATTTTCAGAGCCTGCTGGAGCAAGAAGCCGGACATGTACCAGGTACCAGCACTAAGTACTGTGATCCGACCCAAACTGAACTAAACCGACACGCCTGAACTGAACTGAAAACTTTGGCTTTGAACAACGGCTTCATCGTGGCGCTTCACAAACTAATACTTTATCCCTGAACAAATTTTTCATTTTTGTCGCTCACGACCAGTTTAGTAACAAATGGAAAGCATTCCTTTATTTACGAAAATCCACGTAAGACTGGCGATCGCTGCGCTAAATCAAACAGTGACCTTGTACCTGGGCAGCGTTGGCGCTCTTTTCACCCTGCACCCGTTGTTCGGGCAGTCCTCAGTGGAATCACGTGTGGAAATGCTTTTGACACAGAAGTGAGTTGGTGTATATCACCTACCCTTTCTTCCGTGTTCGAGGACGTTTAGTATTATTATTTGTGTGGTAACCTCGGTTTATGAATAAATTATTAACCATGATACTACGTAGTGTCAAAACCGTATCCACATGTAGACGCTTATAGGCTTGTTTTCGTAGTTTTACTATTTGCATAATAAGTAGTTTCACGCTGCAGTAAACATATACTCAAACGCCTTATGTATGCACACATGTTTTATGTCTATGTTGCCTATAGTCATATTGTCCTAGCCTGAGCATTGGCTATAGCTGCATAATCGTAATCTGTGAGCGCAACAGGCTGCTCCAAGCGCACGCGATGGCTTACATTGCTACAGATTTAAAATGACATGTATCGACTGAAACGATTTAATAAGTCCCTTATATCGGCCTAGTTCTACGCTGTGTCCCGTTACATCTGGATATAATTGTCTTGTAACGATACGCTTTTTCCAAACAAACAGGAGCGTTTTCAGTCATCCTGCATACATTCCGCGTTGTTAAACGGTCTCTTGAAACTTGTTTTAGAGATGGTAAGCAGTAATTTATTTTAACTATTCCGATCAATACAGGTGTAAACTAGTTTACACCTGTAAATTGTACAAAGCCTCGTAAGCTTATGAGGATTTGTACAATTTACTGCGCTCACAGACTACGACCATGTAGCTGTAACCACTGCTCCTAGCATGTGAACGTTGCAGATCGTTCAAATTGCATGATATAGACTTAAAATGAGTGTGCATCGAACACAACAGTCTTGTAAGTTCTTTACAATGTTCAAGTTATGGTCTGTTTCTCGTTTGATGTCTACGTGATTCGGTCTTGTGGTGACGTTTTTTTCGCACTACAAGGTAGTCTTTCATTTATCACGTTTATACTTCGCTTTATTAAGATATCTCTCGGGGTTTGTTTTAAATAAAAGAACATGTTAGGCATTAACTCGTTTTTAACCGTCCCGAGTACTGCACATGGTTTTTGAGGAAGCATATTTAACGCTCAGTCAACTCCGTAACAAACTATTTAATTTACGTCTACGCCGTATTTATCGCTCATTTCATTTGTCTAACCTTCTCAATCGACCATTATGTGTGTACAGACAAACACGTATGTGTACGTTTGGGTTGATTAGTCGTATACTAACGCGTTCCTTAGAACCAATGTACACCCGTTTTTTGTGGCTCATCTTCTGACAGAAGAGATTGTTAGATATTTTGGAAAGCAATGACGGAAAATTGCACATTGTAGATTTCTAGTTACTATGTCTACATGTTTCCTGCCATCCAGAAGACGAGGGTACTGTGGAGGTGCATGTGAGCTCCAAGGGATCCACTGTGCTGCAGCAGCAAGAGATGTCCAGTTCAGGTCTGTTCACCGGACTTGCGGTTTGAGTCGTGGACATTTATTTGAATTTGTGAGCCCAGGGGTCTTGTGATGCTACGAGAGGTGACGTTGCTTTACTTCAATTTTGTAGAAAATCATGGAGTTGGATGATAAGGAATTCGACAGAGGGGCTTTAGTTATTGCTGCAGTCCCATTTAGTGTGCAACATCATTGGCACTTCTGACGCCTTAGGGATTATACTCGGACTGCCAGGGTTAGAAGGCTGTGGAGACAGAATTAATTAGGATATCACAGGCGCAATACATAGTAGAGAAAAACGTGAGTAAATTAATGCGTAGAAAGGTTGACAGAAAAGAAGGTATATCATGTCATACTGTCCGTTTGATCCATTCAGAAAGTTTCTGCGAACACAGGATACCAACATTTATTAAGCCTGCGCTGGACTCGTTGACCATGGTGACCTCAGCTACATTCGAAGACATGGTGGTCCCGGCATTCGCCACTCTATTGGGGAAAAAGTGATCCCTCACATTAGTATAAACTGTGAGCTTTATAATCTTCATATTTCCATGGGGACGCGGAATGTCTGTTAAAGGTGCACAAGTCTCTGTCTGCGTTTAGTGTCTACTGGGGTATCTTGAACGTTTTTAAAGGTCGGCTCTGTCTCTTTCATTCGAGAGGGAGGGTTAGGCTTCCAAATCTATTTTTGTAGTCTAGGCCCTTAATTCCCGGAGGTACTTTTGTGGGACGATTTCGCGTTTTCTCTCACGAATGTTTGGACCTTCGCTGTGAAGAACGGTGCCCGCGCTTTTACGCGGAATTTCTGACTCTCTGTATGGGAAGGTCCTTTTTAGCCGAAGTAGGTCCCTGTTTGCCGTGTGCACTACCACCAACCTTAAAGCCTTCAGTCCTCGATCTAAAGGTCCCTCATTTTTGGCACTCTTCAGTTCCTACTTGGATCTATCTTCGTTTGTCTGCCTTGACGGCGCTAAGATGCCGGCCGAAAGCAGGCGTTTGCATTCTTCTCTGTTCAGCGGATTTTCCTATTTATTGTTCAATTCATAATAAAATCATCTTAAGCGACCATCTGACCGTGTTCGGAAAAACCTTGAGCTAATATCGCATGTCTGTTAGATTGGTGTGTAGCGTTACTGCAGCCTTAAATACTAACTTGTCTCTTCCTAACTTCTGTTGTCTAGTCGCTTGTTGGACTCCAGGAATAGGAAAGAATGATACGAACCTCAGTAAACGACACTAAATGCTTCTTTGCAGATTAACTCAGGGAACACTGACAATCAACATTCATCAAGTTTGTACTTAATTCCATCTTACGATGTGGTGAAGACAAACCTTATTTGAAAACCTGCTGCAGACGTTCGCGATTATGCAAAAGAATTAGGCCCGAATATTTTGGTTACAGCTTGGCTCTGTCAGCCTCCGTTCATGCATCAGAGTGCTGAGTTGCCATTACGGATTAGCACATCATTAGTACCAGTTTTAAGGTTTAGTTTTGACTCTCTCGTTTGTATCTACTTTCTAGAACTAAGTCCAAACATCTAAGTCTACCGTGGTAACTCATATCCTTACGTTTTAAGATTAACTCCGTAAGTTGACATCGTTTTCGTGTCCATACTTTCACATTTCTAACAAGTTATGAACCCGAGGCCCGCACACAGTATTCATGACGCGGCCGCACATACATCTTGTACAAAGGTAATTAAATATATAATTTTCTAAAAGCCACAGTCTTCTAAAGCTAGCATAATGCTTTATTGGCTTTTCAAATAGCATTTTTGGTTTGGATAGATAGCTTGAAGTTGACCCGTCTATAATCTCCAAATTCCTCATATCTCTTGTTCAGTGGACCTCTGCGAGATGTTCGTACTCTCCTGTTTGTCTGGACGGCCAGCAATTATTTACATTTGACTGCGTTCGGTTATAGTTCTCAAATTGTTGTCCACTGATGGAAATGTTGTCTTCGTACATCCCATATATTGGTGTTGCGGAGTAATATAATGATGCGGTACTCAAAACTTTAGTTGTAGGGGCCGCATGTCTTTTGCTTTGCGTGTCAAAACTTGTAAACCGCTTCAAATAGGTTAGCTGAAGTTAGGGGAGAAAGGACGGGCAACCTTTCAGAAGCGACTGTTCCCATGATACTGTAGTAGCTAGGGTGTTACTTCCGTACAGTACCGTCTTGATGGAAACGTGTATGATTTACGCTCAACCAACTCACCATTTCTAGCCTCAGTGGTGTGGCTGGAAAGGTTGTTTGCATATAACAACGCTGTGATAGTGAACGAGAAAGATGAAGTTCTGTCTGATGAGAAGGTCAGAACTCAGTTGGCAGGATGAAGAACAGCAGTAAAACAGAAAATGTTGGATATTAATAACCAATGAAGTCAGAGATAGTAACGAAGACACAACTAGACTGGACCTTGACATGGCTCGACGGCTTGCGCATTTCGATGACCTATTAAGCTAAACTGGACGGTGTGGCCACCACACCGATAGAGTCACTCAT
>LUCH01018933.1:0-10674 GCA_013368495.1 Paragonimus heterotremus | reverse complement strand
CGGAAAAATATACAGGGGTAAACGTTTTGGGGAAATTGGGTTGGGTCGGATTTTCACACAATTATGGCCTCGAAATTCGATACAACCAGCTTCAATCTAAAATCTTGCAAACAGAGAAATAGTATAAATATCGTATAGACAATGAGACTGGAAATGTTGTAATACATTTTTCATTATCAGATGTGTTGGTGTTCTTGTTGAAGTAAAAAGCCAACACTGTACGGTCGCAAATGGCCGTTTCCACCATTTCGTTATCGCCGCGTAATGAAGCACTCAAGGGGTTTGAGATGACGTATTTCATCTCGAAATTTGCAATGAGCTTGTTTACGAAGCGTTAAAAAGTTAGCTAACGCTAATCACGGGTTGTTTCCGCGAAAATGGTGAAAAAACTTTCGTCACCAAAACAACACTTGTGACACTTGTTTGACGCAATCCAGTTTTTCCATTGACGCTATTCATTTACAATTGATGTATTATTGACATTTTGCCTGAAATCCCGATTTTAGAATTTCCAAAAATGTTGGAAAAAAACGAGGATTCGCCCTAAAATGGCCGGCTTCCATTTTGAACGACCTTCAAGCTGAATCTCGTGAAACGGATATTTGCCGTCCAAACCTTTTGTGACGCCGTTGATAAATCACTGGAACGTTTGAGCGGCGTTCCGGAGACAAACCGATGTGCGTGGAAATGCGAGCAAGCCGAATGGCGTAATCACCTCTATTTTGGCAAAATGGTCCACGGCGACGGCGGTCTGGTGGTAAGCCCAAATCAGACCGAGCATCGGGAACACACGGGTGCCCTTCAGGTTACCCGTGGTGTCCTGAATGTTCGGAATGGAGTACCTACCCGGTACCGTGTCGTTGTTTAGAGCGCGATAAACTCTACATTGACGCCGGTTTTCTGACTTCTTTGGCATCATATGGAGGGGCGAGGCCCCAGACTATCCAACAGGCGAATAGTGCCACGTTCAAGCATCTGCGCGAACTCGGCGCGCGCTATCTTCAGCCTATCCGGTATTAACCTACGAGCTCTAACTAACACCGACGGGCCACTCGCGACGATGTGTTGCTGCGTTGCTCCAGCTGGCAGCGGAAGCGAGGTCGACCGTCTGAAGGTGGTGGGAAATTCTTCTACAAGAGAGCCATAAGTATTCGTGATGACCGAGAGTTATACCGGACTGATTGAAGCCGCGCTGGTCAAAGTCTCGGTAACAGTCAAGTTTGTCCTGTGGTCGACTAGCCGACTGTGCGCGTCTTGATATCCGCAAGGAAGTTAGCGGGACCAGAACGAACATGGATGCTAAAGGTCGACTCAACAAAGCATCGGAAGCACGGAGAGAAAACAATTTAGATGCGATCCAAGGTATTTAGTCAGATACTCAGATCCTTGGCGATAGGTTGAAGCAAACAGAGAGACATGTGCAGGTGGCTCTTGGTCGAACACGGAATCTAATCGTCCAAGGAATACTCGAACCTTACTTAAGGGTTAGTAGAGCTATAGTGAAAGCTATTAAGTAACACCTGGTGAATCTGTTCAGTCTCGCTGGCTTTACTGAACACGTTGGCATAAAGAGAGTATCCGGGGTAGTCAAATGGAGGGGGCACACGCAAGTGCCAGGAGCAGCGAGACCGGTAATGGTCGAGTTTTTAATCCAACTTACCGCGACTTCCTCCTGACGAAGTCCGGGGACAAAGCAAGAATGACCAGCAACCATTTCACCGTAACCCCCGATAGGTTATCCGCACGTCAAGACTGCCAAGATGCGGAATCATCTGTGCAAAATGCCATCACAATGTTGCACGCCACTCTACTGTCAGGGAAAACCATAATACGAGATAGATGGAATACCTTCAGCTGACTTCCGACGAACTCTCAATCAGCCGTGCAGGGAGCCCTCTGATATCGAAAAGGCGACCAGTCAACCATCCTCCAGCAGAAATAACACCGACGATGTGCGGCAATGTCCCCAACACACCATCTCAAAAAACGGGTGATTACCTCGGGACCAGCACCCGAGAGATCCATTGTATGAACAACGACACGCTTTCAAGATAACTGGATGGGCATCCTGTATACAAATGCATGTGGTATTGGCAAGAAGTAATCTAAGTGGTTCATCGAGGCAGCAAAATGTGATGTAGTTGCTGTCACGGAAACGTGTCCCAAACAGGAGGTTAAGATTGATCAATTTGCCATCCAGTGACTACTTACCATATACAGGATAGAGAAGACAGCAGGCCCGAAGGTGGATTACTTCTGCTTGTTGCGAGCCAGTATGCCCAGTTTGCCGTCAAGAGCCTTCACACTCGTAATATACGGTTGGTGGGAGGTGTACTACTCGATGCACCTACTGGCACATCGGCAATGGGCGCATATCGAAGCTCTGGAGCTACTGTTTAGGAATGAGGCGCGCTCCTTAATGCCTTGAGAGAGATGTTCAGCATGCAAAGTTCGGTTCTACTGCTGGGCGGCCTGAACATACTGGAGGTAGTCTGGGAGAGTGAGTTCCCCACAGAGGGTAGTTTGGGGAAAAACTTCTTGCAATGCCTCTGTAAAAATCTCACGCAGCAGCATGTTCGGCAAGTATCCAGGCTTAGATCAGGATAGCATGACTCGCTGCTTGACCCCGTAGTAACCAGAAATTAGGGCCAGATACCCACCCTAGAAATTTGTGCTCCCTTATGTAAAAGTGAGTATGTGGCTCTGAGATTATAGTACTGTGTCGGGTGGAAGCCGGTGCCGGGAAGGTGAGCTAGAAACTACAGAAATATTGCAGTACATGAACTTTTAATAGACGCGATGACGTTGCAGTTGGTACCGTCCGACAACAGTACTTTTTGGAGAATTGCTGGGACCTAATAGAGTTAAAGAACCGTGCTAACCAAAAAGCACGCGCCTATAGTTTGCAAACCAATCGAGAGTAGACCTCCAGTGTGAATAGCTACTGCTCTTAGGGCAAAGAGAAGAAAAAAGATCGCATGGAAGCGCTTCGAACTCATAGGAGGTTGTGCAAACAGCCTTCATTTTCAGCTCGAGAGAAGTTGGGCCTCAAAGATCTGTAAAAGTATTTGCTAAGGCATGAAGTAGAGTTGGCACGAAAGGCGAAATCCAATCCGAAGCTATTTTACGGCTACGTGCAGTCAAACACTGCTCTCCGCAAACACTTTGGCAGTCCTACCATGACGGAGGGTGAAATACTGGTCGTTGATCATAAGAAATCGGACCACTTGGGCTATTATTTTGCCAGCGTACATCCGCAAGGCAATCTTAAAGGCCCGACAACAGTGGGAACCAGAATGACAGCAACTGCGACGCAAAACTTCACTACTTCAGCCTCCGAGGTACAGACCATTCTTCATTCATTGGACCCATCGAAGTCCCCGGGAACAGTTGGTATTCATGCCGCTCTGGTTCTTCTTTCGGTCAGGGTTTCGGCCCGTCCGTTAGCTGCGTTCATCTGTTTGTCACTGAAGCAAGGAAGGGTGAGTTAAGACTGGAAAGTAGCCGCTGTGGTGGCTATTCACAAAGGGGGCGCAAAAGAGAAAGCCACAAAACGCCACCCCAAAAAACTTACATGAGTCTTGTTGAAAGTACGCGAGGAAGTAATGAGGGATAGTCTCGCTTGATTTCTGTTAGGTAACAACCTCCTAAATGTCATTCAATAGAGCTGTGTGAAAAGAAGGTCGTGTCTATCAAACCTTCTCTGTTTCCTAGACAATCAGGTGGACGTTTGCTACCCCGATTTCCTCAAAGCGTTTGACTCGGTCAGCCACTGCTCTTGGAAGAACTCAGGTGCTACTGCATTGCGCTCAAAATCCTCGAATGGGTTACAGACTTCTTTTCAGACAGGACATTCACCGTGTTCGCTGGAGGGGACTGTCTAGCGTCCAGGAGGTTCTCGGCGGAGTACCACAAGGATCAGTGCTGGTGCCCATCCTGTATTGTTATACATTACCGATTTGATTGACCAACTAAGCGCACCTCGCAACATGTTTGCTGACGATGTAAAGCTTGCCATCAGCCCGAATAGATCGGACCTTCAAGCGGATCTGGTTAAGCTGACCGCCTGGTCAGAGGACCCAGACCTTCCTCTCAACTTTGGTAACTGCATTGATTTGATTAGCTCCGATAGAACAAAAGCTCGTCGTTATCCCTGAGGATGGACGAACTCATCTAGATTACACAAGTAGATTGAGTTAAGGATCTGGGGATCCGTGGCGACCTGGTCGAAACTTACAAAGTTCTGCATAGATTCACCGATGTTACACCAGGCGCTCTGTTCTCAGCTAGAGAAACGCTTTATCTGAAGGGTCACTCGTATTCCTTGGGCGAAGTACGTGCTTATACGTCTATCGGGGCCGAATTTTTCACAAAGAGGGCCACTACCCCATGGAACAAGCTTCCTGAGCTCGTAGACCGGGCTACTTCGGTCGAATCGTTCAATAAAAACTGGATCAGGAATGGGAACGCTTATTCCCTGAGGACATGATCTTTGTGTCCATGTTGCCTGTTTGTTTGAAGTGTGAATGTGTTCTGCTACTGTTCGGCAAAGACACCACTTCCCAAACATTCGCATTATTTGCCATGGAAAATGGATCCTTCGTTTTATGGAACTTTCGACGCCCGCTATAATTCTCGAACATCCGAGAAATGGTGCGCGCCCCTGATTGATCCACTTGGTGGCCCAGACTCAAGGCCATCAAAAACCTGTAAGCGCATTTGCTGTAAGTCACTATTCTGACTTCCGGCTAGGCAGAAAATGAAGATCGGTTGAAGGCCGTCTTCTTCGTTGCTAGTTAAGGGTTCTAAGTTGCGAGAGTTGGACTCCGATATTTGCGCCCTGATTTCCGCACAGCTTTTTGCAGTATCGCTGCGTTCGTTCTTGATAGAGATACTGCTGATGGCCTTCGCGTTGTGTTCTTGTCTCTCCCTATCACGGAGTAGTAACAGCTACCTGCCTGAATGCGTACCTGTGAGTCAGCGTGTCATTCGTTATGCGTTCTCAAAGGAGTGGGTGCATCCCTGGGATCCAGCACGTGATAGGGGGTCTGTGTGCCTAGACGTATGTGTAATCATGTTGGTAATCATAGTTCGCCTGTTTGTAGTTGTGAATAGTAATTCAGAGCGGCTTGGAAACAGGATTCACACAGACACCAGCATCATTTTCTTCTCCGCTCCATTCTTATTTTACGTTTACTCTTGCTGTGTCCGTCACTGTGCAAGTGCTCTCATCCACCCCCTCCTCCTCACTTCTGCAGCTGTGCTTTAAGGACCGATTTCTCTCGCGGATACACGGTATCTGCTCTGAGCTGTAACCCGATGCCGCTAACCTCTGCCAGTGTTCCAAATATGCTACCCCCAGGAAAAAAAGTTGACCATCTGGCCAGGACATGATGATGATGAAGCGATGGCTCGGTTTTCTCCGAAGTAACCACTACGCTTCTGTTCTCGCGATCCAGGTCAGCCGTCGCAACAGTGAAAAAGTTCGACCAGGTACCACTCCCATCCGATACGTACAGACAGGGATATCCAGGAGAAGCGAAATGGGCTGACCAATGTACGACGGTCACAGCTCTAAAAACTGCAAAAACGGCCCATACAAGACAGGATGTGTTGCAAACCATTGCTAGCAAGCTTCCCGTTCCTTCCTTGAGGCAGTATATATCCTACGGAGGGGTGCTTCCACTGAGCAAACGAGTTGTCGCACTTATACCTATGTATACGTATGTACATTTTTTCTTAACTTTTCATGTTTATATGATAGGATACATCTACCCCCCCAATGTTCTCGGGCTATCTCACTATACCCGATCTCCAGTCTGTCAGCTTCGAACTCGGCCAGTGTTTGTTGATTCGCATATAACGCTAACATAGTAGGAACTTCCGTTTCACCGTCACAAACTAGTTACGTTGAATATGAGCTGTTCGGGACTGAGAATAAAACTGGACCAGCGACTTCATGTGTGCAAGCCTATATGAATGAAGGCGTACCATACGTGCTGGCTTGCTGGGTAGTAATTGACACATAGTATTAGCTGCATGAGTCAGTACGTACAGATGGGCATTGACGAGAATGGATGTTGGGACGCATCAGATAGCATGTATGGATGAACATTGATGGGTATGGCTGCATATCTTCAGTTCGCAAGCTGAAGCGTTCCCGTGTGTGCGTGATTTCTCGAAAGTAGAAGCAACATTTCTGTAGGCGTATACTGCGGTTGCTGCCCTTTTCCTCTGTTGCGGACAGGTTGCGAGAAAGAGCCTCACTAGAAATTAGAAAACTTGAAGTCGAAAAGTTGAAGGCGTCGGGTTTACTGACGCAAAAATCTGGACATTCCCGGTCGTCATCTGTTCAGTGAATTTAACTGAATTGCAATAGGCCTCCTTCAGCGCTAAACGATACTGATACGCAGGAGCAGCTAGGGAGGTTGAGGATCCGACCGCCGGGCGCTTGAGCTGGCTAGAAGAGTGTATATGGCGCCAATGGCGCGCATGAACTGTCAGGCATGCAAACAAACGAACTTGATTACGTGCGCCAAGCAGACGGCAGACAAAGATCCTTAAGGTTCTATGCACACCGTGAACTAAGATGTTGGGAAGGATATTACACATCGTACAGCAGGCAGACTGGGGCTATCTCCGGGTGATTAAAGTGAGTGTAACAGACAGTCGGAACGAAGACGGACGGCTTGCATATTACAGTATGCAAACATTAGTCTTTTGTTTTACTTCTGGGTGAAGAGGAAGCTTGTCCTCAACTGAAGATCAAGGCCTTCTTTGTTATTCCTGAGTTTTCGGATATTGTTTCGCTCTCTGCTACGCTCTGCTACGCTCTCTGCTACGATTCATGTAGCTGTGCGCTAGATATTTTTTTGTTATCGCTGCCCTCCCACGGTAGCGCAGAAGAAACCGGTTCTGATCTGGTCGAAAACCCTACTACTCTGCATCGGTTCATAGCAAGTCCGTGGACCTTTCGCGTACTTGCATAATTTCCTCCCTTCAGGTCTCATGTGAATGGGAAGCCTCCATATGGTTGTGATGTCCGCTGGGCACAAATTGGAAACCTCCGGTTAGAGACCAAACTACTAAAGTGTTTGAACGTCATCGCCTACAGACCAAGAGCAGTGGCACAATGGGTTTCTTCTAGAGTACCATGCATTTACTCCCACGCCGCTGTCCATACCGGGGTCGCAAGTTGAAACAGTTCTCTTCTAATCAGAGACACTCCACCTCACTCCTGTGTCACAGATTGGGACGGAGGGGTCAGGCAAACGTGACTCCCTACAAAGAAAATCAATCACAAAAACGCTATGCTTGATATCAGAAGATAAAACCCCAACAAGGTGCCGTCGAGACAACAAGAAAGGAGTGCACAGTTAAAGTTGGCTAGGAGTGGTGGAGTTTGGTTTGTGTCACAGATAGACTGAGGCCTGTGGAGGACCGATAATAGCAATGTGATTTGCAGTGAATAGTTCTCATCTTCTACATACTGTATTATCATGTAAGGGTTCATCATCATCACCATCATCGTAGCAGCCGTGGGCCCGACCAAGAGGTACTATGGCTCGGGCCGCTGCTTGCTTCAGCAGTGACGTGGAAAATCTTGTGAGATAACGGTACTCAGAAGTTTGAAGATTACCAAAAGAATACTAAGCAGAAGAACTAGAAGAGGAAAGGACATAGGTAGGGCATTGATTGCTACACGCCGCCATTTCTTATAGCGTCTTGTAGCCACCAGGGATTTCATTCGCATGCCTGCGGTATGATGTGTAAAATAGTTCCAAGACGAATAGTTGCATATTGTACCTAGGCTATTAGGTAAGTTTGCATGATGCAATTGTCCGACTCTTTGTATGTACGTCAGGTAATCGCGGCGGGATCCGGAACGCACACGTGAGTCAAACACTTCCGGTTTAATCGCCAGTCGACGACTGGTCTGTAGCTTTCATATCTAATTTACGTGCCAGTGCCATTTCTAGCGTTTTGTCAGTTATGGTATTAACCTGTTTTCACCATTCTGGAAAAGGGAAGGAGAGAGGAAATGCTATCCAGGAGGCTGATTGCGCTCCAATAATTTGAGCTCCAGGACCACTTCTGCTTTCGACGGTGGACCGTCCGGAACGTAGTAACTGACCAATCGGGTCCCGTCGTCCACATGATCTGGTTCAGGCCAGCTGAACTGCTCTTCGAAATTTTCAGCTCACGTGTCAAGTCAGCGCGATCGACTTACGGTGAGTGAACCATCTTGTTCACATACGGTCCCACTTACGTCGACTCGACGATCAGTACAACCACAGATCAGGGGAAAAAGCTTTCTGCTATTCCCAGATTAGAAGGTTTCTCCATTTCTTTCGACTGTTCGACGAAGTGACGCACACGGTCTTTGCGCAAGCCCTTAGTCAGCTTGCGTTTAAGTTATCGACGGTTGTCATCATATTCAGAACCCGGTGGGATAGATCGACGCTTGTTCATGAGGTTTATCGACGTGACGGAAATCCAGTTTTATCGCAACCGAACAGCCCCATCGGAACATGTCTCTTCACAGCATGCTTTCCTAGCTGGGGCGATTTGTTCCCAGTGTTCGTTAGGATTCTTCATCTGACTCGAACTGGGCAATTTGTCCACCAACGCCTTTTGATAAGCGTTCTTTACACCCTCATCGTTGGAATTCCAGTGATGTACCTTGCATTTACGGGGGTGTGATCTCGGCAACTGATAAGACAAAATGAGAACGCACAACAGCATGGTCTGAGTTCACGTGGCTGCTCTCAAGGGTACGACAATCCTTAACAGAGTGGCGCCATCTGTAACTGACTGCTATATGATTCAACTGTGTCCACGGCTGAGAAACACATGGTGGTCTCCATGTAACAGTGCTTTCTCCTGTGTTGGAATGTGGTGCTCGAAATAAAGAGACCGTGGGATGCGCACAGCTGCAACAGTCTTTTACCATTATCAGTGCGTTGTGCCCGGACACCAAGCATACCTCCAAGCCGCTTCTCACCCGGAGAAAGACGACCAAGCTGAGCATTCAAATCGCCCGCTAGTATGATGATGTCTGAGTGTTTAGTTTGCCTCAGAAGGTCATCGAGGCCATCATAGAACGCATCCTTGGTAGCATCCGAACAGCTGTCCGTTGGGGCGTACGCCGATATAACGAGTACAAAACGACCTTCTGATTTGTGTCGACAGACTTTTACCGATGTATTGAGTCTGACAGCGCACAAGCGACTGTTCACTGGGATCCAATCGAGCAAGCATTGCTCCACTCTGGAACTCAGTGCGATTCCCACCGCACGCTGGTCATGAGATTCGGCGTCATCAGAAACCCTGAGAAAGCGCTTGGATCGACAGTTATCTGGGAGTGATCTCCAGTGAATAACCTTGCTAGAATCGTAGACTGGTGTCTCCGACACACAACACACATCAAGCTGCAGACTTGAGAAAGTACTTGCCAGAGCAGCTTGCTGACCGACTTATCAGAGAGTGCGAACATTGAAGGCGCCAACGTTTACCGGTTTGTTCTGGCTTCAGATGACCATTAATGCACGAAGGCGCATGGAATTTAGAAGACATGGTGGGGGGTAAAATAGTAGGAGGAAGTCGTGTTGGATGAATAACGTCATTGTCGGGAGAACGATAACTTCTGATACTTCCCGATCGTTTATGCCGCGGAAAGGGGTTGACTCGAGGGACCTTACTCCGAGTCTCTGATTCAAAATTCTAACCTGCGAGACAACAGGACGCAGGGTTTTTAGGGGGAACCCTGCCCAGAGCCAGTGACTCAAGAGTCTGACTCACTTGGCAGTGAGGGGCTTGCCTAGCCCGAGGGCGCAGTGAATAAGACAGTGATGTCTTATTCTGAGCACTGCTATGCGCAGTGGATTTACTTGAGACGACATCGTGTTTGTGCGAGATATGTTTTTCGATCGTACTGGATAATATGCCGGCGGTCACGGTCAACCGTTGGGCGATCGGAGTGCTCGTTGTTTGAAGATACCTTCTCTAACCACGTTCTTCCTGACGCGGAAGCCAACAGTGCCGCAACCATGAAAATATTTCTGCTGTTTGTCCATAGAGTCGTGCCTCACTATCTAAGCACTCCTACGCGGTCAGTAGTGCTAAATAAAATCCTGTGTGTGTATCTGCGTTCCATCTGACTGCTCCCCTTTGGCCTGTCTGACAAGGTTGCATGTGGAAGGACCGGAGTCTTAGACAACATGACCCGCCGGATCAAAATAGTACACAAGCCCGGACACCTCGTCAAGTTGGCGGTATAGTTCAGGGTTTAGGTGTATTCCTCCATTTTATGAAATGCTCTGCACTATTATGTGAAGGTGCGCTCCAAATACCTCTGTATTGGCGAACTTGAGGGTGATTTCCTATTCTGGGGATCTGCTTCAAAATCGGATGAATTCAAAGTTGTAACTGGGCGGTTAGCGGACGCCCCTCACAGGGGTGCCCGTTGGCTGGTGTCATGATTGCACTGGCTCGCGATAATGATGAGGAGACTGCACGAATTTAATATAACGCAGTCAGACAACTATTGGAGGATCGCGATAATTTTTTTCCTTGCAACGTTGGAAACCATCTGTCTAGAAGAATTCGCTTTGAAGGTCGTTCAAAAGGCACAACGGTCCTTTCGGCGCGAATCCTCCATTTTGAAATATTTTT
>LUCH01018932.1:0-10936 GCA_013368495.1 Paragonimus heterotremus | reverse complement strand
TTGTCAATGTCAACAATAACATGGAACGAGCTGCGCGCAATAATCACATTATTGAGACTGGTGGTGGAAATAAATGAAGCGTTAGGGCACAATCTTCTTTTCTTGGATTCTTTGTTGTGGGCTTCAACAAGTAACGGCTGATCGGTCTCAACCACTTTTGCTATTTTAAATTCTTCTTTCCACCTATAGTACAAATGGGTGACTAGATTGCAGACTGAATGTGGCATACCTTTGACATGGTAAATGTGCGACTCAAGGGGGATCGCAGAAAACATGTCCAATTCGCCGTGAAGTTTCACATCGTCCGCCAGGTGACCGAGTGAATGGACATTGTAATTCATTTCCCCCACTCCATATAAATGTAAATGGTCTTACACGAACTTCCGCAAGCAAGAATTTCCATAGCCAAACAATGATCTGCTAAAAATCGGATGAGCAAGAACATAAGTCCCTATAAATAGGTCGAGAAAATTGGAATATTCCTTGTGAAGTATTGTTCCAATTAGCACCCGTGGTCCGATGTAAAATGGCAACTGCCTAAATTCACCGGATTTCCAATTTTTAAACTGCAACCATCCCCGACAAATCCTTGGAAAGCCATCTTTATGTAGACCAGAGCAGGCGATTATGCTCAAGTCAACGTGTTCAACAGCGTCAACCTCCAAACGTAAGGGGATCCAAGCCATTATGAGAACAGTCTTCGTACTTCACCGAAACACAGAATGCATGTTATCGTACGGGAAATGGTGTACCGTATCCAACGGTAGGTCCTCAACCGGAGACTGTCTGTGCTCCCTAACACACTGGAATGATTCATCCGTAAGATCTGGACAGTCTGTTAAGGGAGATGCAACCTCGTGATCAATGTAGACACTTTTGGCGTACAACGATCACAGCTGGCATATCCAGTGCGTCCTGGCTTCCGGTGCTGTGACTGGCGAGTCGCAAATAATGCAGCTAATAATCAATTGCTTTTCAAACCGCGGATTACCGACGGTAACTCCGTGTGATGTCAGAGCAAACAGTTCGATGACCAAATCAGACAGACATTTGTTTATATTCGAAGGTTTGCTTCGACCAGCAAAAACGCCAATCATGAAGGAAGACGTTGTAACGGGCTTCATTAATCTACAAAGTATAGCCCATAACTACAACTTCGACGACTTGAAATGTCTAACGCCATCAATGTGCAGATGGATGGCTAGTTCATTCGCATTCATCAGTGATGCATCATTTGGCAAACGTGACAAGGCAGTTTGCAATCTGAAGTGAGCATAAGTCCCACCGGTCATGGGTTTTGAGAGACAATCACGTGGTGTACACAACAGAGAACGGACGTCAGTTGACATAGATGTCGCCAAAGGACTGATTATCTGCAACAGCGCCGTAACTTCTTCCCTGGGAATCCGATACTTTGACACCCATACTTTCAGGCCTTCTATCACTTTGGACACTGTTCCACCATCCCCAGAATCGCGTACGACTGAGGAGCTACCAGCACTCACTTTGCTGTAAGCAACTTCATCTAAACCAGAAGTAACAATCGGAGGAACGCTCACTTTCCGTCGCTACTGCTGTAAGGACACCACCTTCAAACCGATCACTGGAATCCACCGCTGGTATGCATCGTCATGTCCAGCGATTGACAGTCATTTTGGTGGCTATTGTATTGCATTTTTATGTGTTCGTCGACTTCCAGACATTCTTAAGTAGCTGTAATGAGCAATAGGGTAGCACACCTGTTTTACAATTACACACATAAAGAATTTGAAAGAGTGAACCTTCTTCAAAGATCTCCTCGCTCCCACGAGCGCATACATTGCGCACTAATTAGTGCGCATTGGGTAAACTTAAGCAAACTTGGTCAAACTTAAGCTTGTTCATTAAGGCGTAAACCTGCACCATAAGCGCTTTCCAAAATACCCTACATACAATTATTAACACGTATGAAAACTCCTTGCATATTTAGTTCAGAGACATTTGTTTACACAGGTATTATGTTCATGCATGAAATAACACGCCCCAGAAAATACCTACGCACACCCAGCGACCAACCTTGATAATAAAAGCCTCAGGGCTTGTCGAAATCCGGTGCACGTATAGATCAAAAGCAGTTCGCGTAGACAGCATTACCAGCGCTCGAATGATTGCGTCAGTCGACTGTGCCCACAACTCCACCATACAACCCAACGGATCCATCCAGTCGACAAGACCACACGTATCGATCGGTTCCCCCCCACCCCGCATCACCAAGCCAAGCACGTTCAAATTTGTGAAACTTGATTGGACAGCTCCGTGACATCGGACACCAGCCGTGCGTTGATTGCTGCATTCAGCCAATCAAAACTCATCGGCGTGCCAACCCTATTAAGCCGCCTTATCAGGCGGAATTTCCCGCTGACTGCGTTCACAGGGTTGCCATTGCTTGGCCTCGACAGTATGAAATATTCGTAGCAAAGTTAATCTTCAAGTCGCCTTGAGCATAAGTTGAATGCTTATAAAATGTATACCGGACACCACAAAAAGACCGTAAAAGTCGTACATATATATACCTGTGACTGCTCCACTCATTTGTCTCATCTTACGACCCGTGCCAAACTGCACTCCATGCTTAGACACTTATAACTACTCCGCCAATTTGTATAAGCGAAGTCTCTGAGAACTTGCGAATTTTGATACGAATGGTGTATTTGGGGCTTCGGTTACAATCGGTACATACTTCTTCCGGCCTGCACCAGCATGTCACGGAGCTGTTCGTTCGTGTAATTTTATTCCGAAGATGGAGATGGTTTATCAAAGCAAGTCCTCATTATCGCGTTCATCAAGTCGGATATCTACAGGACAACCATGTATACGTTTGCAAATGAACTCACCCTGACGAATGATATCAACAGACGAATCACCCCAGATGATTTTTAGTTCGCGGTTTTTTTTATGGCTTCTGCGCACAGGGCACGTTGTCCGCATTCATGTCCAAGTCGACGTGCATGATGGGCGGTTTTCAAGGTCTGTTCACTGGACATGCGGGAACGTTAGGTGAAGTTGATGGAGCTCACAAATATAAATTGGAAACATGCACTTACCAGGTGACGGTGGTTGAGGTTGTGTGCCACATAATTGGCACCCCCATATGTCGGCGGTTCGGATGCAGTTTGAATGGAAGATGTGCTCATCGGTTTTGCAACGATAGCCGTCCTCTGCACCGGCTCACCACAATATCTGCATGACAACCCCGCTTGAATTTTCTTCATCCACCTTGATTGCTTGTTGTCCAAAGATATGGTGATCGGGAACTCAGACAAAGATAAATCAGTCTCTGCACGTTCAACTGACTCGCTGGTGAAAGCAGTGATACTGATGGATGATGTCACAGCCGCACAACTGCTGCATTTATGTAATTTTGCTAGTTGGTTTTGCAATGGTTTACAGCGTTGGTTAAAGTTCGACGCAACGAGCGGCTGAAGCTTTGGGCCAACTCATGGGCGAATTGGCAGGTTATACTCCGATGAAGGTTATACTCCGCTAACCATCGATCGTGAATAGGGAAACGGCCTATTTGAACGAAAATCAACAGTACAAAAATGTCCACTGCATGAGAAGGAATGCTTTCGAAACGCTGACAAATTATGGATGCAAGGATGCCAACTTGTGCGATAAAAAATACACTCACAGGCCCCCTTCAAACCATCCACAACGAAACACTCGCCATCATGTTGAACCCGTAGCTGAACTGTTGAAGGTGGTCAATGTACAAAGGCTTGCCTTGGATTCAGCAATTGTTTCGAAATGCAAACGTGGGATTCCAGTGTCCAGATACTTTTGGACGTGATGACTGGCGAATGTGGTCATTCCGTAAAGAATGTTCTTCACGTACAGGTTAACATCCACAGCTTCACGACAACCGCATCCATAGGTCGTCTGGATTTCGGACTCCTGCATGAGGCATTCGTTGTGGGCCCATATTTTTTAATGGCATTAACCAAGCAGCTCCATAGGTGGGTCCTTTCCTTCAGTCGTCCGTTAGCATTCTCCAGGTGATTGGTAGTGCGGTTTTTGAAGTGGACAACATTACCTTGTGCGTGAACAGCCCACTTCGGCTTAATCTAAAGTCAATCGCACAACAAATATTTCATAAACTTCTTATCCTTTTGGCAGCTTATGCGTAAGTCACGGTTTAATCAATGATGTACTTTGTGTGACCATGCAACTTACCCCCGTTCATTGGTTGTTATGGCCATTTGGTGAAAGAGGTGCCGGCTGCTAAAGGAATTTGTCTATTAATGATCATGACAAAGAGATTTCATTCACCTACTTGCCTTTAGACGGCGTCACGTTCATGGAAGTGACGAAACAGGATGTCGCAGCCGAACACCACACGGGCTGCCCTCATCTGCGCGGCCATCTTATCCGCCAACAACGTCTTCACTGGTATGTGCTCACCCGTCAGATGTCGAAAAGTTTCGAACATCTTACGTAGTGAGGCATACTTCTCACTACGCACGTACCCTCACATCACCGGTCGGCCATGCGCCATGCCATCGATAACCAGGAATTGATATAGCTTCAAGCTTCAAGATTATCAGAATATTCGACGGCTCACTTACGTCTGTTGGTCCTGTATGTGGCACCCACATTCACCGCACGTGGAAAACGTCTGAACAGCATAACCTACCTCCGTTGAGCGAAGCAAATATGTGCGTCTACTGTCTTCAGTCCGCACGGTACACAGGAAACCTTTCTCCGCAATATCACAGGACACTTTCACTGGGTTCTCTGAAGCTCAGCTAAAATGTTACTCCCAAAACTCATTGGACACTGCGAGCTTCAACGTGCGTCGAATGTTTTTAACGTCAGCCGTTGTGAAAAGCTTTCCGCAATCGTCTGCAAGAAACTGTTTAATGTCGGAAGTTGGTGTATTTTACTCGAATAGACTCCTAGGAACTTTCATTTCGCTGACTGTTAGTCTGCGACTGATAGGATGAGACTCGTACACCCGGCGATTAAGTGGATGGTTGTGCTCTAACTCGAAGGAGCTAACAACCAGGTAGTCATTTCTTTGGACCACGTAAAGTTATGGTTTGCAACAGGTGTCCTGAGAACTAAGTTGTTAAACAAGAAATATGTAAACCCACTAAACACGTCGCACACTTCTGCATTCACTCTTCCGTCTTTTTTACTTCGTATAGCGACAGAAGATCCAGACGCTTCTCGGGGTTTCATGTCACCTTACCCTATCGTATTTAAGAACAGTTTCCATCTATGGCTCGTTCCGAGAACTTACATAACGCCGATATCCTCCATGCATTTTTTCAGGCACTCTTGAAATTGTAAGAATGTGTAAAATCCACGATTTTCGAAAACAGCCTTAAATGCTTCAATATAATCCATGTCCCGAAAATAAAACAGTGCTGTCAGTTACTAATATGATTAACAATTTCCGCCTCCTCCTGTACATTAATATACAAATTATTTCGGCATTTCAGCGTTATTTCTGCAAACCAACATCAGCCATACAGAGATTCAAAAATAACACACGTTTAGTTCGTTTTCATTTATCGCCCAATTAAAACAAACACACATGCCTCCGTCATACACATTTCGGTGATTTTCATTTCCGCACCAGATGCCGGGGTGGGAAGGCGGAATATTTGGTAATTCCCCCCCACGATGACCGATTGCTTACGGTTGGCTCACGTGTTCACTTTGTATATTGGATCGTAAGGATACTTGCCTGACTTCCCTTTCTTTCTGCTGGTTTCACTGGTTTCTTGCGGAGCTGGAAGTACATAACTTGGGTGATATCCCGCCTCGATATATTTTGGTAAGGTTCATTAGTAAGGAGTATGTGGTTTCACAGCAAATTCCATATCGGTTCCGTTGTTGTTCGGCCGCACCGACCACTGAAACTGCTGGAATGGTGAGAAAATTTGAGGTGGATTAAGTGTTGGGGCAGCTAGCAGCAGTCCAGCACTAAGGAGGTCGCATCGGTTTATAGTGTAACAGCGGAAAGGGAAGACTGTACGGAGGAAGTAGAGCGGAACGGGAGAAGACAAGAGAAGAAGGAAATGACAACAATGAAGATGCATGCGGCTATACGTGCCCGACTGCCACCGGCCGTCTTGAGATGTCCAGTCATCTAGCTGCCTCTTGAATGCCTCGACTGACGGTGCTATGACAATCGCCAGGGGGAATGTGTTCCATGTCGAACATACTCGGATAGCAGAATGGTGTCTTTTACATAAATGCTTATGGCCCTTGAGACTCACTATACCGGCGAGTATAAGAGGATTTCCCTTGGGGTGACTCGGGGGGCATAGGATTTTGTATGTCAGTATAAGGTCGCCTCTAAGAGGCCCGTAGGTTAGGGGGAATAGTTCCAGTTTCGATGGACGGTCTACACACGAAGAGAAAAATAGACCCTCAGTACTCTTAGTGCCCGTCTCTTGATAGTTCCTAGAGCAGTGACGTCTTTATTCTAGTACGACGCACTTGCCTGGATGTTGACTTCCAGCTGTGGCCCTGCCAGTGTGCTGTAGTTACGTGATACGTGTTGAATGCGGCCGTGTCTGTTTCACCTTCAAATTTAACATTTGTGAGGGCCCACGCCTGGTGACGTTAGAATGCCTGACTAGTGTGATCCAGAGATTGATCAGATTACGGTTTTCTGTTGATGCAATGCATTCAATTAATGACCTGAGAGTAAGAATTTTGAAAAAATTAAACGACAAGCTCCACTTGTCTTGCGAAGCAAAGCCAAAACCGTGCTGCATATTAAAAAAAGAAAGAGGTTGATCTAAAATATATCTAGCTTCTTCTTGAATGCATCTATTCTCTGGGCCTCACCACAATTTTTGAGAGTAACTTAATCCACGAGTGGACTACCCGGTGGATGTAAAAATCGAACCGAACAGACCAACCGAATCTTGATTTTCCGATTGCGAATCTGTGGCATCGTAAACCTCGGTACTGTCGTATAACAGGACCGCCACGGATGTCAGCGGGCTGGGCGATTTCGTACGTTTCGTCGTTCAAACGGGAATAAGCTCAACAAACGTAGTCGGCCTCGGTAACCTGGGCCATTACTACTTAATGCCAGGCGTGTGGCGAGCTTTTGTACTTTCCCCTGGACGAAAATTTTCACTTCGAAATACGCTGACCAAACTGGGGCACAATATTTCAAATGGGGTCGAACTATGGCTGAGTATGGCGAAATGAACATCGCTGAACATATGTTGGTTTATCGCGGACTTCAGTCGATGTAACACCCGACGTGCTTCAGCAGTAGCCCCAGCACATTGGGCAAACAAAATAATCGTACCAGCGGTTTGTATACTCGGGTCCCTTTTTGCTGTTTTGCTGCTAGTTTGATTGCCTACCCGTGTGCATCCATTAGATAGCTGGGGACCGACTGAAGAGCGCTGGCGAGGATATGACGTTTCAAAACGTTCACCAGTAATTACCACTTTAGTGTCCGTTCGCAGATTTTCAAAATGTCTTCGCGGAGGGCGTTCGATACACTTCCCACAAGTTTCATGCCATCTGCTTATGAGTATCATGAGTTGACTAAGATACTGGCCAGGTCGTCTAGTGTATACCGGAAAGGGTAGAAAGGCGAGGGCCGAAGACTGTGACACGCCACTCAATGGTGAACCCTTTTCCGGAAGTACGCCCCCTACTCTCACCATACACGACATCTCAGCTAGAAACGTCTGGACACACCTGGGGCTTATAGTGGATATGCCAGCTTCTCGTAGCTTCCGAACTAACCGCCCGTGGTTGATAGAACCGAAGACTTTCTTGAACTCTGCTTAGAGTATATCGATCACTTCTTTATCTGATTTCTCCATGGCAGTGTATACAAGCCACCAGATTTGTATGACCAGACCTACGCCTACTACTCCGAAAAATGTATGTCCACATAAGAATCTGCAGACCTTCTTTCGTTATACGCCTCCAAAAAATTTGCTGACAACAGGCAGGCGCACATGTCGGTAATTTACGACAACTGGTCGATTGCCGCCTTTTTAAAATGTAAATTATTGTGGTTTTCTTGTAGCTCCTTGCTACTACGTCTGTGCTTACTGTGGGATTGAACATATGTGCGCAAGTTGACGCCAGTGATTTGGCTGGGGTTTTAAAGATTGCCATGTGGATGTCGTTCTGTCCCACGGACCCCACGCTGTTAAATACTGCTATCGTTCGAGCAACTCCACGGGATGTAATGTCCTCACACACCGTGGTTGCCTCCCTGAGTTCGAAGGACGTCCCGGAAAATCATTTTCAGAGCGGTAAACACCGTAAAACTGTAAAACAAATGCGTCCGCCATCAACAAGTCAGCCAACGTGGCCTTGCCGTTATAGAAAATTGTAATGGAAAGCTGTTTGAATCGCGCCTTATCCAAACCCCGATAAAATAGAAGCTCCAACAAGAAACCAATCCAAACGTCACGTAAAAGTACCCATGTCAGCAGTAGACTGAAAGCCTTACTGTAGAACTTCCGATTACTCGCTAAGTTCTTTGTCTTGTATTGCACCGATTAGTCTACAGGCTGATTTTGCAGGCGTCAGTATGATCAACCAGTGACAGGCTGTGGTTATTTTACTACTGTTTTGCATCTAAAAATGTCGCTTCCTGTCTTATGAATGAAGAACTGTTTACTGCAACCAGCACGAGGCCTACACTTTATTACGTGTGTCAGAAGTTTCAATCCGGGTACGATCTCTAGGACTATTCAGATCCTTAATTTTGAGTATTACTGAAATTGTGGTCCAGCTTTTTTCTTAGGAAAGACCTGGACTGAACATAATCGTAAAACATTTTAGGGTTCTGTTCACCGTCCCACACCAGCTTGGGTTCATGCACCAGGCGGGCCTTCTTTGTTACCCTGACCGCTTCGTTCCGAACTCTTTTTTATACGATGAGGCTTTTGAACTGTTGCTGAGTATATGAATTCTAAGATGGAATGCTGGAAGGCCCGGCTGACCCATGGTTTCCAATATTTTCCTCTAGCTGGCTTTCGAAGGGAGTTGCTCTCCGTCGGGGTCCAGAAATTTTCACCATAATTTGGCCACAATCCACGAATGTCTTCTGTGGAAGCCTACAGGTTCTGTGTCGCTGTATCGGCTTCCACTGTCAGTTTCTTGGGGTCAATTTGGTGAAAAGGTTGCACATTATATGCCGACTTTACTGAAAGAGGACAATTAGGCAGAAGATAGGTCGTCATATGGGCCTTCTTTCCGAGCGGTGCTGCAGGTGATACGCTTATGATTTCGCTGCTGTAGCTACTACAACACGTTTTGTCAATGAAAAACCGTAGACAAGGTTGAGCAATCTGTGATTTAAGCACCCATGCACCCGCAGTTACACTCCGCTGGTGGATGCCCTATGGAACCTCAGGCGAGTACAACGCAACGACCTCCAGCGGCATTGCCACAATCATCACGATAACACTGGAACCCATTCATTCCACCTCGAGTCTGTTTCTTCTTAGAGCCATATTTTTGTGAACAGCCAAACGTTTATGGAGTGAACCGCTGTTCGTAGATCGTTTCTTTCATTGAGAAGGCTGCATACATTCGCTAACATGATCATCAGCACCAACGAACTGGCTTTTGGACTACTCTGTTTTGGTAGCATCTGCCCGCTTGAATGTTTGTTTGCATGCTTGTCGGATTAAAAGTTTCAGTGGCGCCGCACAATTCTGACTTACTCACACGTTCGACAATCAGATCACGAACCTTCTAGCCATTTTTGTACATCGGCATCGTTTGGCGTGAACATCGCGGAAGTACGGATGCGGTTTGAAATGTCTGCGCGGGAGACAGTTTTCGAGCTTCAAAAGACATTCAACCAGAAATGACGGACTTTGGAAGACAACTATCAATATACCGGAGTTAACGCATTTCGAACGAGTCGGAAGATATTAGAATACAAAAGTCAAAGTTTTATGTGGCATCTAGTGACAATGACTATTCAACTGAACCTTATCCTGTTATATGTTTACAAATAATTTTCGGCGGCACCGAAAAAACTGGTATGAACTGGGTGTTCTGTATTAAGTTCGTTGAAGATTTATCTTGAGGAGCTGCTTTGTTTGCATAAACTTTAGTATTACATGGAATGAACGACTAATCAGATATGAATATAAATGGAAGTAGAATTTCAAGTGGTAGTAGGCAAACGAAAAAGTTATCGCTACAAATGCTTAAGCAGTGAAGCTTCCGTGCGCGACAGGCAGTCGCTTATAAGAGGTAGACGCAGGATGTTACTGCGACACGTGCAATAAGTGGTACCATCGCGAGTGAAGATGACTTAAAAAAAGGCTCTTTTACCATGTGCAGAACCCCGCGTTTTCAAGTAGGTCTTTTGCACTTGTGTAAATGTTATTGTGAAACCCAGCGCCTTTGAAGGTGAGCTGGTGTTTTCGTCTACTTCTAGCACGGGCAAAGGAGGAGTTATTATAATACACAATATTACTCCTGGAGCAATCAAGGAGGACATTTTCTGGGAAAATATGAAAGTAATGGTCTATAGTGATTCAACAGTTAATGAGAAAGCGAAAGATCATTGACCCATTATGAGGTCGCGTAGGATGAATAGGCCTGCTGGAAAAAGTCGGGATCTTAATTGAGTAATTCAAGCGAAGGATATCATAGGTACTGAGAGAAATCTCGTGAACTCACAAGAAACATGGACCAGCAAGCTGTCGCTTTGGACGCCTTGTAGACTAATAAACCCTCAATTACACGAATAGCCCCAAGGTTTGAGAAGGCCAGTGACATAGCCACTAGATGAAACCGCAGCTTAATTGTTGGAAGCATAAAGAAACCTCTTTGCCGAAGAGGTTGAAAGATGGACCATGCAATCGGGGATCACCTAGTGTTGTGATCCAAGAACGCGGATGGCACAAGGGTTGTTTATTCGACAGAGCAATAC
>LUCH01018931.1:0-10994 GCA_013368495.1 Paragonimus heterotremus | reverse complement strand
AAATAAATAAAGTTTGTTTGCAGATTCACCGTTTTCTCCCTGAGACTTCTGATCCGTGTTAGTATAAGGCTGGGGGAAACCTTGGGTGTGTGAACCTCGGTGTTAGCATCGCGAAACATCTCCGATTCCTTTGGTTGTCACATATGTTGGAATACTTTTCTACACCGCGATAAATATTTGGCGTTCTTATCGTCATAGTGTGACTGGCTGAGGGGTATAATTCCCGGTGATCGACAGGCAAATGATCTCATCTGTTCCCGTATATTGTTCCGTATTAACGCCACACGACCCCAATCTAGTTTGAAACTGTGCAATAGAGCGAATAAAATTTAATTCTGAAGATTCTGGATGGCAGAGTGTGACATGATACCCTTTTCTTACGCCGTTCCATAAACACCGAAGATGGAACCTACCACCCTACAAATACATGTGGTAGGGTGGCGGTGTGTTCCGAGTGTGGTCACGGTGGGGTAACAGTGGGTTATTGAGCTGTATCGCAGTCCTATAGTTTTTCGTTCACATATCCATCTGTGAGCAGTGAAACACTTTTGTATGCGGTTTCCATTCTTTCTCATAACGTGTTTGATGTCTCCAAACGCACTCCATATTTTTCCGAATTTTGTTTCTTTGTGTTTATGTGCGCTAACCACAACATAATTGTGACGGTCACTGATGGCGATTCTCTCGTCTCCCTCCCGGGTAATCGTTGACTAGATATTCCCCAAGCGCAGTTATAATGAAATCGTCGTAAAATATGTTGAAACATGCATTCGTACCGAGGTGGGCAATAAATCGGTGCATCCGTAAACGTCTGATTACTTTTGGTTGTACTGGGTGTCAACGGATGTAGTCAAGATCCGCAACTTCTGTGGTTGAACCAGTAGCCCCGTACGCCGCGTTGGCTCTGGTGGATGCTATACAGGACTCTCCTATTGACCGTGGGTTTACTCTCCGTTCATTTATTCCACGTCCGACCTGAATGCAAATGACGTCATTGTCTGCAACTTGTAGAGACACTCTTGGTTTGCCACGTATTCAACCCATCTTGTCATTTATTCTGATCGCTGACACTCTTGATATTGTTTAATTGCATGTTCGCTTTTTCTCGTTGGTTCGACCGTCAAGGTCACAATTGACAACTAACGCTTTGCGGTCGCTGGCTACTGGTCTGTCGAGCTTTGCTTCTGTTGCGCTTTGTTTACAGCTTGTTTTCCCGGTCTATTTGCAATACACGTCGTTGTTCATTAACTGGTTTCCTGGTTTACTTATTGTGGGGGATAGGGACGATTCTAGTTGGAAGCGTTCCGATCCACTACAAACTCAAGAACGTTGAATATTGAAGAGGAGAACAGTTGTGATATTGCTGAGAGTTTGCGCGGCTGGTTTATTCAAACCAACGTCTTCACGGACGCGTTCAATTTGCTGTTGAGTGCGCTACGTCCCTATATTCCAAGCCTACCGAGGGATCCACGAACATCGTCGAAGTCACTACGTTCGGTCGTACTGAGTCTGGGAAGTATCTTCACCTTGGGATGATAAAAGCTTTGGACGGCGTATCCCATCTGTTGACGGGTCCTTCTAAGTTGGTTGTTCGACGCAACATGGAGGGATTAACTGTGTTTCATTCCTCGAACTTTACACTGTGACCAATCTTATGCTGCGTTATTGGCTCAACCTTGACCTCCCCATCCATTGTTGATTTTTTCGGTGGACCAGGTAAGCATGGATGCTAGCCGTAGACCGTGAGTTTCTGAGCTGTCGTGTTCGGGAAAATTATTTTCCTGGAAGAAATCGTTTTAATGGCTTGGTAGCTGATGCAGAAATTGAAATCGTCGGAATCTGCGTCATGAACTAATCCGTTTGTTTTAACTGACCATTAACTAAAAACCACCTACTCGTAATTGGTCGTTTTCAACTCGTTTCGGCCTTGGAGGATCACACCGGAGAACTACACGATTGCTGTTACAAGCGTCGTGATTTTTCTAGCTGGGTATGTTCTTTAATGTCATTCTTCCAGCAGGTCACCTCGTCTCCATTCCATCGTACATCCTGATTTCATGGAAAAGTTAACAACAATGGTACCAACGAGTGGTGAAGCAAGGTGAACTGCCCTACGTTGAAGTAGGTTATCAGAGTTCCTCATGCTTGTGGTCTTATAAAAAGCTTGGTGTTCTTGTTTCAACGACAGTTCGATTGACGAAATTATAATCACGCTTTCCTGCCCAATCGCGCCGAAACTTCAATAAAAGCATGTGTTTCCACGTCTATGACGTCGATTTTCATTATATTTTACCTTCATAATTCCGAAATAACATAGAATGCGACTATGCATTATTTTTCCACTAATCCGTGTGTCACTGAACAGCCGCACATTTTTACCTACGTCTTCGGAAGACTGAAACAAAGAAAGGTATAGGGGACAGATTTATATGATTTCAGGTTCTGCAACACACTGCAAATTTTCAACAACTTTAGTAGCTACGAGTTATTTTTTAACTAAAAGATAACGGAGATATTCATAGTCTACCGATTACACGCAGCCTCGGTAAGCCCTCGCATGTACAGGAGTTTTTGTTAGATGTTAGCTCAGCATTGGAAGAGTTGGTAACTGAAGACTTCAGGCTGAACAAATATGAGTTCCCTGTAAAGCTCTCCATTGTCTCTATTATTCGCAATAAACCTGCCAGGTCTTTTAAGAACAATCCATTGGTCACGGTGGATATTAAGGCTTTAATAAATGGCTTTCACAGTTCAGTGTTTTTAGCACAGTTCCATTAGGTTTTCGCGACAAACGAGCAGCGGTAGGGCGTATTTTCGTGCGGTGGGGTGAGGGTGGGTTGTGGTGGGATAAGAAAGGGGTGGAGGCGGAGTCCCAGTAGTGTGGAGGAAGGGGGAAGGTGGGGTGGCGGCGGGGTCATGATGAGGTGAGTGACTATTTGGTGGGTTCAAGGTGGGGCAGCCGTGGTACCGGTGGTGGAGTGGGATGTTGCGTACCACACTGTCACCCCACTTATAAAACGGTAGGGTGATGGAGTGGTCTGGGTGCAGACTCCACCGTCACCCCGCCGTTGGCATCACCATCACCACCCCTCCGCCACTCCAATGGATGGTAGGGTGCCCCACCACCAACCCACCGCACCCCACCATGACCCCGCCAAATTGGTGGGGTGACGGGCGAATGTGCTAGTAGGGCATATGATAGCGTCATTTCCAACCATTTCTAAGAGCACCGTTTCATCGACCAGTATCTACCTGAAATCTTGCAAACAAGGAGAAATAGTATATACACGGTATAAGCAAGGGGGCGGAAAATGTTGTCATACAGGTTTCGCTATCAAATGTGCTAGTGTTCTTGTTGAAATACAATGCCAACGCTGTATGGTCGTACATTTCCATTTCGACCTTATATGTAAGACGCCCCAAAACGAAGCAATCTCAGGCTATAGGATGACGTATTTCATCTTGAAAATGGCAATGGTCGCATTTATAAGACTTGAAAAAGCGAGCCGACGCCAACAATGGGTTATTTTCGCGAAAATGGTGGAAAATATTTTCATCACCAAACCAATACTTTTGAGACCTATTCGACGTATTATCATTTTTCCTTCAACTCCGCTTGTTTAAAATTGATGTGCTGTAAATACTTTGCCTGAAATTCCGATTTTAAAATTTCAAAATATATTTCAAAATCGAGGATTTTCGTCAAAAGGATAGTTTTGCCTTTTGAACGACCTTCAGGGTGAATCCCGTGAAACGGATTATTGCCCGTTTTGCAGGCTGCTGGCTCCCCGTATACTTGTCCACATTCCAGACATTTGAGAGAAGCCTGGCAGATCAGAAGGAGATACAACGATGCTCCTCATGTCGAGTCTGTACTAACACCCAACTGACACACGTCAACCGCATCTTTGTGGGGTAAGCCAACCAGCAACTCAACGAATTCGGGAGTACGCAACTTTCCCAGCTACACTGCCACATTCATCAGTCTGTACGGCAGTTCGCACCATTCCCACGGTGAGTTAGTTTCATTCTAGACTGGCGTAGTAGCACGAGAATGGGGACCTTGTGGTCTTAGGTCCATTTTATATGTACTCGTGACATCGGCAGTGCCGTGAACAGAACCACAAAGGGTTGGCTCATACGTCGATACTTCTGGTTACATGATGGAAGGTTGTCTGTCGCTAACTTTCTGGGGGGAGGCTTGTGTAGTGACCAGCGACCGTGTGGTTTCTCCAAAGATACCGGCTGCAACCGTGTTTTCTCGCTTTGTTCTAGGCGCATGATTCTGTGTACGTCTGTTATAGTAGGCTTGATATGAACCCAGTGGCACTTTCTTCTGTCGTGCGGCTGACTGGACGCAACGAATGTTTACCCTCTTCCTAACGACTCATCTGTTATTCCGTTGTTCGAGGCCGTTTAACTCGAACCTCTTCTAGCGTTGTTTAGCTCACTCCTAGGTTCTGGGTACTCTCCGCTTGACACGCTTTTGAGTGTCGCCGAGTAAGTTGGAGCCCATCTCATGCTTCTTTCATTGCTCCTCTTGGCTGCTTCTGTTGGTTTCTGACTAGGCTAAACTCAACCACATATCCTACCACCAAAAATTACCAAAAATATATGGTTTGTTTCCGAACCCCACTGCGTTCTTTAGTTCGATGCCTGTTGGGACTACGTTACGATTTTTCTTCTGGGAGGGTGTATTGAATTATTAGTGGACGAGGGTCTGTCGCACATTCACTTGTCCTCTACAACCTCATTGAAGTTGGTCTTTCCTAACTTGCCTTTAGACTCGAGAACGAATCTGGTTCAAGTTGTCTGGTGCCACCTAAGTCGTCGGTTATCTGGTGTGGGTTCTTAGTCCTATCAGGTTTATTTAGGGCTGTTGTAGTATTTCGTCTCAGGTTGTATTATTTTTAGTTGTATTCTGTTCCTCCTATGATTGTATAACTCACTTTGGCTCGACGGCGCACGGTTGTTCTGTATTCCAGTCTTAAACCAGCTTGGTATAAATAAGTCCTCGATATGGATGTCCTGGGTTTTAACTGCGGGAACTTTAGGTGTCGCAAGCCAGTTCCTGTCCAGCGGGTAGAGTGTAAGATAGAGGGGCTAACTGCAAAGCAGAGAGAAGCGATAGCAGCTTTTAAATTGAGGGGAGGCTAACTTGCGAATGACATAGAGAAACTGCTCACTGCCATCGAAAAAGAACTGAGGAGGTCCCGGAACATTTTGGTCCCCAACAATGAGGAGCCAGAAATCAGAAAGATAAAATCAAAAAAGAGCTCAATAGAAGGAGGGTGATGGAAGCTCTCAGGATGGCATGATCGACTGTAGCCATCCGTATCAAGCACATACATAGAGTAGGTTGCTGGGATTAAACAATTCCAACGGAACTGAAAACCTGGCACGTCCGATACTCATCGAGTTTACATAAACCTCCCAAAGAGACTATGTACCCAACAGGACCGGCGCAGTACACGAAGTCCCATTCCGAACAACAACAACAACGCAGAGTATGGTAACAATTCATCGTTACCGCCGGAGACAACAGCGGGTGCTGTTTCAGCAGGACCATGGGTGCTAGCGACTTCACTGATCCAGTATGGCAACTAGTTGCGTTTCCGGAAAATGATCGGAATACTATATCCGAATTGGCCTCACCCATGACTGGATCTACTACGACAGTAATAAGTGGCTGTAGACTCGAGGCTGGTTGTCTGAATAGTAAGCGTAAAAAGCCTCATTCACCGAAAAGGTGAGCACCGGTTACAAGACGGAACAGGAATCCAACAGTACGTGAGGGAGCCAGGAAGGTTCATTTAGCAAAGTAAGGTGGGAAAACCATTAACCTAATAACAACGAAAGCCAAACTCCCAGGTGAAATTGGTTGTCTGGGCATAGAACCCCTTCAAGTTCACTCGCGCAACTTGCAACAGTCAGGTTGCAAACGTTGACGGTGTTAGTGAAGGATATAGATACGAAGCCAGAGGAAGGCAGCTGGGTTCCAGTTGTTAGACAAATTGGAAGGCTTAAAGAAATATTGGGACCAAACTTTCGAGATTTGGATAGAGGAGCTGCTCAAAAACGGGCAATCCCCGCGGGTCCTCCGCCCGAATGAAACAGTAATACAGTAAAGTTTTCCGAGCACATGCTGCACGGAAAGAACCTTATGTTTCGGTGTACGACTACCTGAAGCATTAACAATAAGTGGGGGAGCCTAGGGAGCCCAGTAAATGTTTCGACGTCATAGCTATGACTGGAACACGGCCAAAACCTGAAGTAGCCTTGGCGAACCGCCCTTCAAATAATCTTTTCCGTCTACTGGCAGGACCGCGCGTCCGGGCGCGTAGATGGAGAGGTCTGTCTGTTGGTAAGCGCTCAGTACAGGCAGTGGGAGTCCCCCTTTTTACCAAACACCCGAACTTACAGACAGCTCCCTGCTACATTCTGGAAGATAACAGGCGACCACTTATTTTCGGTGCTTATAAGGTCCACTGGCTAGCAGTAGCTTGGATAAGCTTCTGCTAAATATCTTAGACGCCCTAGCTAGTGATTTGGCAAACTTAATGGTAGCTGGTAGCTTCAACCTCCCGAACATCTCTTGGGCCCACGAAACAGTCAGGACGGGTATTCCCGAAGGAATATTCCTGAACTGGCTGCACTCTAACTTATTAATTCAACACGTTCAGGTTCCTACTCGGTTCCGACACGAGCATGAATCGTCCGTGTTGGATCTACTAGTTACTTGATATGAACGGGATATTTTCAACCTGGAAAGTGAGGCCTAGCTTGAAGGAGTTTCTGCACGATGAAAATGCTTTATCTGAGAAAATTTCTATGCAATTTTGGTCCAGTAGATTTTGCACGGCTTTTGTAAGCGGCAGGGAGAAAAACGCTTCTCTTGAAGGTAGGTGGAAATTCATCAAAGAAAGGCTTATAGTATTCATGGACCAACTTACATCCCTAGTACCAAAAATAGCTGGAGACCAACGGTGCGCAGAGCACTAATTAAGAGAGACAAACGTTGGAAAGCATACAGAAGGCTAAAGCCATTTTAACTGACTAAAGTATAGAGCTTGTAGAAATCCGACCTGCAAGTCCCAGCGCCTTGTGAAATACTGCTTTGAAGCGGGCGTTGCGCGCGAGACGAAAGCGGTCCGGAGGATTTTACTCGTATGTTTAATCCAGGGGAGCTGGCAGACAAGAATTAGGAGCTCTGTTGACAAAGAAGAGTAAACCAGCCACTGGTAAAACAGAGGAGGCCAGCCTCTTTCGTGAATTTTTCCGGGCGGTTTACAGGCGGAGCGACTGGAACAAGATCCAGTCAAAATTGATAAAGTCTAGATCTCACAGCAAAACGAACGATATCTTTCTAACTGAAAAAGAGGTTGGAAAGGTCCAAGGTTCCCTTGAGCACTCAAAGACCGCAGGAGACGGTGACATCCATCCAGGTGAAGTTAAGTTGCTGGCAAGTGTTCTGCAGCATCCCCTATGGCAGTTGTTAGCAACTTCATCAAGGTAAGAGTAAATCTCAAACGAGTAACTCGTAGCCGTTGTGGTTGGAGGGAGATACAAAACAATTACATTCAGTGGGCCTGATGAGTGTAGTTGCAGAACACTTGAAACGGCTAACTAAAGTTTGGTTCTGACTTACCTTAGTGAGAACCGTCTTACCAGCACGGTACAATACGGTCTCCAGAAGGGGCGATTTTGTCTATCCAACCTTTTGTGTTTCATGGATGAGGACACAAGACGATTAAGCAAAAACAGGAAAGTCGAGGTATGCTACTTGGATTTCATCAAAGCATTTGAGTCAGTGAATCACCGTTATCTTACCGACACGTTTAAGTGGCTTGGTATCTCCAACCGAGTGACTGGCTGGTTAAAAGAATTCTTGCGTAACAAGGTTTCCAAAGGGAAGGTTGGAAGCGGATTCCCTGAGGTAGGTACAGCCCACAGTGATGTCTCTCATGACTCCGTTTTAGGTCCTACCCTGTTCCCACTGTCCATCAATGAGTTAGTGGGTGGGCCTAATGATCCTTGCTTCATTGTCGCGGATGAGGATAAGTTAGCAAGGTCAACAAACCGTGTTGCTTTAACGCAGTAGCAGAGTGGCCTGTTAAGCGTGACCGTCTATTGAATGCCGCCAAATGCCAAATAGTAATTTGAAACCCGTCCTAGGGCTCTGTTCATCATCACACGTGCAGAAAGTGTCCGAGACCTGGGAGTATGGATCAAAAATGACTTCGAGCCCCCCGCTCAGTGCGCAGCAGCTGCACATAGAGCCCGCAGTGAGCTCCTTCGACGTAAAATGTTTGTCTAACAGGTAACCGGAAGTATTTCTGACGCCATATAAAGCCATAGTTCAGCCTCGTTTGGTATACTGCGTGCAGACATCGGCACCTCACCTACATAAGAATAACCAGTTCGCTGAGGGAGTACAAAAGCTTGCAACTCATGATAATGGGATTTAAGGGCAAACCCTATCGTGACTGATTAAAGGAGCCAGGGTTGTGCTGTATGGGAAGGAGGAGAACAGGGGGCGATCTTATGGAGACCTTCAGAAATCTGAAAGACATAGGCGGCGTAAAAACCACAGGTTTGTTTGCACAAGTGTATCAAGAGATCATCACCATAGGTCACAGTCTCCGATTAGGGAAAACCAGGGCTCGTCTAGCCCAACGAGCAAACTTCTCCCGCCACTGGGTAGTGGATGCGTAGATGAAGCTTCCAAAATGCGGCTGGATAGTGTGTGACCAGGGATCTTTCTAAATCTTTCTTGGCACAACGAATACGACTTTGCAGGTAGCGGTAGCACAGAGGAATGTGGCAGCATGGGGGCTCGTTTTGCCTTGCACTTTCACTTTCCCAAGAAAACCCTGAATGGTCAGGGTATTTCTGACGCGCAGCCGGTGTTTCCGACTATATTTGTGACAGAGTGACCGTTTAAGCATACTCGCGTGCCGCTAGTAATGTGACACAAACTTATTTAGTCAAGCTCTCCAGTGTAATTTATGGAATGGGGAGCATAGGTTTTTGGTTTGACGGTTAAAGCTCGTCTGGTAGCATCATCCCACTGTTTCATGGGCGTTAGTATTGAAGCATTTCTTAAAATGGTAACCTATCAACATGTGAGTCTTCCATATCCTCGCAGATATTCTTTCCTTCCAGGCTCACGTTACCGTGGCGTTTTCATATGGTCGGGGCTGTCTGCTGGGCGCAAATTGGGAACATCCAATCAGAGATCAAACTGCTAGTGCGTGTAAACATCGTCACCTGCAAACCAGCAGCGGTGATACCATGGGCGGTAATTAGGGCAACATGCGTTTACTCCCACGCTGCCGTCAATGCAGGGGCCGTGGGTTGGATCAATTCTCTTATCAACTACACTCCACTTCATTCCCAAGTCCCAGGTTGTCTACCGGTGTGACAGAGGCCGAACCAATGTGGCCAAAAGAAATCAATCATAAAAACGCCACAAACGACATCAAAAGACAAAATCCCAATTATGTGCCGCCCAGCTAACCAAATGTGAGCGCAGAGTTAAAATTGGCTATTAATGGTGATCTTGGTTTGCATCAGAGATGGAATCATGCCTATGAAGGTCCGATTACAACGATGTGCGTTGCCGGTGACTGGTTCATTTTTTACGGTTCTTGTTATCGGGCAACGGATTTATGAAGCCATCTGCTGTTTAGGGAAGTCTCTCAAGTTTATAGAATGCCCTACATTGTCATAGTGAGATGCGGACCATATAGGTCCGTGGCGGCACACTTACGGTAATGTGCTATTCCGGTGATCCCATTCAAGAAAGGATGGAGCTGGAATTGTAACTTAGGGATTATTTGATGCCACCTCAAGTGCGTGTACTTGTCTGGCTTGCCTATCATAGTTGAAGTCCGTCGTGCTAGTGGTGTAAAGAAAGCCCACATTAAATATCATATATTTGGACAACTATTGGAGGTTTGTGTGGATTCTTCTTTTGTTCTCCGCCCACTCTTATTTCTCTTGTCTGCGTAGATTACTCGGTAATTAAGGCGGACTGTGAAATCGAAAAACGGAACCTAAAAACCCATACATCTCTCTCCAAGTGGGACAGTCTCAGCTCTGTGTGGGCTGCCCTAGCATTCCGGTGCAAATGTTCTGGACGCTCCATTGGCAACAGCCACTTCGTCTTGTGCCTAATGAACTTGAACCTGATCTGTACGCCACACTTCAAGAAAGTGCTCAAAGAAGACGCTTCTCAAGGCCCCGTACGTGCACACCAGACTCCACAACTGCCTACAAAATGTACATAAAATCACAAGCTTGGGGACGATGACCGCTTAACTTTGCAAGTTAACGTCAAAGGGCTGCCTCTCTTTGGTAACCCAGACACTGAGATGTGGCCTATAGTTGGTCGCATTATTCGACCGTTCGTCAACTGTCAACTTGTGCTAAGCTCCTATTGCGGCGGTGGTCATCCGGAGCCTTTGGACATATACATAAATGAATTCGTCACAGAGGCCAGATCTTCTGAGGAATGGGGCCTACTTAGAAACACTCGGACTAAGTTTCGTAACACTTCAGTCCATTATCTGTGAGACGCCTGCTAGTTGCTTTATACGTAAAGTCAAACATCACAGGGACTACCACGGCTGCGACGCCTGCACACAGAAAGGTGTGTACTATGAAAGTAGAAGAATGGCCTTTTCGGTATCTGTGGGAGAACTAATGGCGAATTCATGTTTTGGGAGACAACTTGACGATGTACATCACATCGATTCAACCTCTTTAACAGAATTCTTCTGAGTGTAATACCACAATTTCCCTTGACTGCATCGATTTAATAATCCTCGGGGTTGTTGGGCGCTTGATTCGAACTTGGCGTTTGTAATAGCATGTAGTGTGTCGCCATCTGGTTTGACCACATACACTTGCTTCCGCTTCCTTTCAGGTCCTTGAACAGGCGGGCTGGCCGCGTCTATGCACAGGGTTGAGGAAGATGGCCAACCAGAGCC
>LUCH01018930.1:0-10699 GCA_013368495.1 Paragonimus heterotremus | reverse complement strand
TCTGTTGCGAACTCAGTACCACTTTCTTCAATCGTACAATTAACTACAAACGAGAACGGACAGGCAAACTGGCAACCGAATGCACAACCGGGCATTATCAACTGTTTGTGCGAACAACGGATATTTCTATGCCAATAACACTGTTAACTACACGATTCCGCAATTAGCACTACTGCACCAAACTTACGCTATCTGTTTCTTACAAACTCAATCGGCCTTCATTCACATGACCTGTTTGAAGATGCTTTTCAATTTGAACGGCACTTACTGTTTCTAGGAGTTCGGATTTGACCACTGGTCGAATTTTTACCCATGCGCATTTATCACGGTGATTTTTGCCCTAAACGATTTTTAGATTTCTACATAGAGTTCCAGAACTTTCTTGGTATATCCACTGGAACTCTACTTACGCCAATACGATTTAGAAATTCTTTCATTGAGAACGCTTCAAAACATCGAAATCTTTTAGAAATCAACATATTGTTTACAAAGTTTGCATACGTTCAACATCTACACCGGGGGAGTTTCATATTTCTTTCAGCCTGCTCACTAGCCGTAGAAACCTAGCAGCTTAGAAGGAGGTAAAATGGTGTTACCTATGTCGAGTTTATATCAGTACCTAACTGGCACACATTGACGGCATCATTGTGGAGTAAGCAAACCAGCAAGTCGACTGGCAAAATTCCCACCCTTGCTCCACCCTGCACCACACATACATACATTCATTAGGCCTAAACAAGTGTCATCACCAGTGCGGCTTCCAGGTGCCTGCTACTCACTTGGGTTTCGCCATACCACGGTCAAAGCTCATGTGTACGCAGTCCATCGACAACAGCCTTGTAATCAGTGACTCTACGTCCTCGGAAGTACGCAACTTTCCTAGCTACACTACCATATTTACTGGTCTATACGCTGAGCTGGGCAGTTTACATTGTTCACACACTGAATCAGTTCCACTCCAAACTGATGCAGTTGCGTAAGAAGAGGAACAATGTGGTGGACAAGTATTTAAGCGCCTGATTCTAGTCCACTAACAATTCAAAACACCTTTCCTGAAGAATAGTCGATAAGTATTCCCAACAGACATCGAACTAAAAGAACACGGCCTGATTTGGAAATAATTGGTATGCTTTCAGAAATGTCTAGATGTTTGGTATGCAGTTAACTCAAGCCTAGTGCGGAACCAACCGCAGAAGAGAAAATAAAGGTCACGACTTTTGCGATTGTGGCATAAAAATTTAACTTAGTTATTAACACAGCACGATTTTTTGTCCTTTCAATCTTCTTCGAGCTACGTTGCTCTGCATTCACTCAAAATCCTTATCAACTGAGTCACTGTGGATTGATCCACAGAGTACTGCTGTTTGAATTACAATCTATCGACACGTGTGCCCGCAGACCGTACGCCACCAACTCGTGTGACAAAGACAAGCGCTGTTTTCAAACGTTTCGAAAAATGTCTTGAACAACAACATCCTGCAAATGACAGCAGAGTTTCTTGTCTGTCGCCGGGTGCTGCTGTCCACGCTGTTGTACAGCAGCAGAACGCGCCCATTGTATCAACGCAGTGTGCAGTATCTGCAACGTCTAAGACGCAACCTGAGCTTCCGGTAGTCATACATGGTTTCGAAGACTGAAGTATTTCGGCGATGAGATACGGACAGGATGAAAGCCATGCTGATGCTCAGTCAGATTCGTTGGACTGTCCTGTCTGCAGAACGGACAACGTACTGATCCCAAAGTAAATGTTTTACGGGCTAGTGAGAGCAGGTGAACGAAACCCTGGTGGTGAAAAACGGAGATACCAGGATATTATACAAATATATCTTTAGCGTTATAGTGTCCGTTTCAAATCCTGGAAAGACTCAGCCCTGAAACAGACGGTCTGGAGAAGTACGATCATGACGAGTGCCCAAAGGCCTAATGATCAACAACTGCGCAGCCGGGAACTGAAACTCGTGGTACGTAAAAGAATTGTAGGTGCTACAGTTCGTGGTGACATAAGTGGATGATGTGCGCAATAAATACAAACGTGAATGCGCTGACCGTCTCAGATTATTACATTATCAACCTGCCTTTAACATACTGCAAACGAAAGTATAAGTACATCAAGTACTAGCAAACTGTGTCTGTTAAGTCTTTTCTTGTTTGCGTCGCCCAAAGACTGTCGTCGTTTGTTAAATCACTTGCCCTCCTTTATAAAGATCCAGGCCACAGTAGCCATCTGCCTTTCCTTTTCTTCCGCTTTGTTAGTGCATTATCTTGCGAATGTCATGTTTGCGTCCAAGTTCAAATTGGCCTCATTCTATAACCTGACTAACCAACATTGACGGGTTGGTCAACGAAGGCCACTACTCACATGCATGTTGATTTGTTACTCCGGGTTTATGCTATGTACGTGGTGTGTGGGTGGAACCACAACTAGTAGAGTACAAGCCACTTGTGGTGAGCGTTATGCGCAGTCAATGTAGTAGGCTAATCCTAAACGGATGCTGCCAACCGTGCGAAGATGGGTGTGTAGTCAAACAAACGCCAAAACGTCACCCGTGAGCAGTAACGTAAGTAGTAGGAACAGGTTTGTGACTATCTTCCCGGCTGCGAAACTGAAAAGACAACGGCGGGTTGCACAACGTTTTTTCTTGCTTTACGTTATTCGGGTGGCACTGAAACGAACTTCCCTCACCTCTGAGCGCAGTTAAACTGTCAAACATTAAAGTACTTTCCATTCTGTAGCTGACGGCTTCCCCGTTGGGAGACTAATTTGATAGCTTCGCTTTCCAATTGTAACATTGCTACAATTTACTACCCGTAACTCGGAAGTTGTGACGAATTTCTTTACTCTCACTACCCATTCGTGTTTTTGTGCCGTTGGCACCCTATACCTCGAAACCTAAACGCAACTGTCAAAAGCTTTTACTGAGCAGTATGCTACTTTATTATAAATTGTGTTATATTTGTTTATCATGTACATATTTTGAAATACTGGGAATTCAGTTTTGCTTTAGATTGTTTGTTTGTAGTTGATGGTAAGTCACATTAGAGCCACTAGCGCTGAACTTCAGCAGACATTAACCGATATAACGAGCACTAGGATTGGTGAGGAGAGCAAAATATCCGTACAAAACGGTATTCCTCGCCACGCGTGTCAGAAGTTTTACCATTTCAAGTTAACTGGCCTCATGAAAGATCACTACAAACAGCTGGCTTCTTTTAATGTCTCACCTGTCCGCGTTAGCTGTGAATATAACGGCAGTTAAAGCACCTGCTTTGTTTTTGGCTGGCTATAAAAAGTGATCAGAAACAGAAAAAGTGCAACCGTTAGTGCCAGACTCTTCTTGACTCTGTATCTCCCTTTATTTCTTCCATAGGGATTAGGGTGATTGAGTCCTATTGCTACAATCACGAATAAAAAATACCTTTCCCATCTCCACAGATAGAACAGGTTGTGGTGAAAATGGAAGACAGTGCTCTCACAGAGAGATTAATTATTTTATGGGGCCGGTTTCCCATGACATTTCTAAGTGTACTGGTTGAGTCAGCCATGGCCCCTTCACTTTTTAAGTGTCATAAGCATCGTACTCGAGAACGGGCTGCGCGCCAAATTCACCAAAAGTCACCTAGCTTTCTGGTAACCTCACCTGCTATGCTCAACCGCCTGACGATGACTGAAACATATTGGTTTTGAAACCCACCATCGCCAATTCAAAACATATATTTTGATCGCTGCCTGCAAGAGAAGATGGGGCGCAATGTGTGGACTAAGATGAAGGCACAGATCAAGGCTGACTATGAGCTACACTTGAATACTGGGACTTTAATTTCTATCCTAGCAGTGTTCAGCCAGGTACCTGCGTCTGTGGCACAAGGCGAGGATTCCGTTTATGTCGGCATCAGTCCAATAACCTGTCATTTAGGCCAAAACACAGACGTTTTGGACGCAGAGATCGCTGGAAAATGTTCTGTCGTGTTACACTTCCCCTCCTCCCGGCACGGAGTCCACTAAATGTCCCTGCACAGAATTCTTTTCCCAAAACTTTGAAAGTAAGAAATCCTGTTGAGCTTACCTCTTACAAATCGAGAACGATTCATCTGGTCCACGACATCAGGTCCTTCTATTAGCGGTTTTAAACTACAATACGCATTTCCTCCTTCACATTTTTCTACTCAGCTGGGAAACCGTCAATCTTTCTTCGGGTGAACATTTCAAGCACTCTATCAAAAGAAGGAGTCTGAACGTGACATTGAGGCCGCAAGCTGCAATAACAAAGTTGCTTGTCATGCACCGTATTCTCTCATTGGCGTACGCTCAGTCATTAGTGTTGCGTCTGCAGCCTAACAGGAGAGCCATCACAGCAACTCGTCAAAACAAAACGGATATATTCTCACCACCGTCCATACCCACCTCTCAAATATTGGGTCCCTTCTCACAAGTTTTTCTTCGCACTCTCTATTCTTTCCTCGCAAAAGCAAGTGAGGAGTTAGCTTTTAATTGCATGTACACAAATTCTCTGAACGTATTCAATAAAGTGCCGGGAATCAGATGTTAGTGATACTCAGTTCAATATATCTGCTTTCACGGATACTCGTGTTATAGGTGACATCAGTGACATTTCTGAATACTTACCTGACCTTACCGACTCCACTAGAAGGGGAATCGGTTGATCTACTATTTTCATCACTCAGAGATCTCAGCGCACACGGTCCTTTAAGAACTTAAGTCCTCTGATAAATGTGGCACTTTTGTGGATTTGACTAGTATTGCATGGCCGAATCACACGCTTGGGTGGGGTATTTATCGATTTCCCCCACGTAACAATTTCGATTATGACGCTTTGTTCGTAAGTTTGTAAACTTGTGTGGATCAGGACGCTTAGGTCATCTTATTATCAGTGATTTCAGTGCGTCCAGTCAAAGACATTTTCTTTCATGTCAAGTCTATCTGGTTAGCCGATGTTAATTTGCATTGATCATACCTGTTGCTCAAGAGGTTATTTTGCCTAGTATGCGGTTATACACAAACCACTTTGGGAGGCTAATTACTCTTTTGTTCACTTATCTTAAAGCCGATTGGCTAATTTTAATCGTTTTTTGTGAACCAATCACAAAAGTTTGAAAGTGAGTTTGTGCACTCAATTTCGGTTGTAGAGCAGCAAATTTAGCAGCTATAAATGAGATAGCAGAAAGGTGTTCTCTTACTGATACACCCCACAAACAGACAGCAGAATCAGTAGACGGAAATGAGTTTCCAGATAATCTTCCAAATCCTGTCTATCGTTTTGTTTTTTGTTCATATGGCACCAGCCGTGAGCGGTCGCTACTCATACGAGTATGATGAGGATCGGTTTCCACGTCCAGTTGGGTAAGTTGCTCCGAGTGGTTTGTGTTCGAGTGGTTGCAAATAATTATTTGAGGGGCTCTAATGTGTTGCGTTCAAGCAAAATATCATAAGAATGTGAAATTGTTGACGGTATCAGTTGACGTTTTCGAATCGTAGTGGTAGTAGTAGTAGTAGAGTTGCTAACTACGCAACGTTTCATATTTGACAGACAGCCTGTTTTCACATTCACCTTTTTACATATCTGTTGCTTAATTCTGTTGTTACCGTTTGTTCTTTTCTTGAACGAAGCTGTGTATATTGCTCTTGAAGATAAACGATATGGTAGTGGTACTGGTGATGGTGATGTATTGTAAGCCATAATTGCCCAATAGATGGAACATACTGTTGAACTACACTATTACTACACGAAGTCGGCTGTGTTGCGTACTTTGTTTGGCAACTTGCAGTGTTCACCATAAAGGCAAGTCATGCAGGTGGTTTGTAACTAAAAGTTTTGTGGAGCCTCAACCATCCTGAACATATGCGCTATTCAACATATCTTACGACCGAGCCTATAAACTCATATACTCAACTCGGAATCTCTAGTGATTGGATAAGCGTTGTGCTTACACAGCGTACCAAATCAATGCACAGCTTTCCGTCTGTATCAAAAACGGTGTCTGAGTGGGGGACATTTTAGCTTCCATCCATTATGTTCTTGTGAACTATTGCTAAAGTTTGAAAAATTATGTGAACTTAGAAAATCAGAAAAATTTAACTACTACTGGATAATGGCATAGAATTTCAAATGGGGCTATTCAGATTATGATTGGATTATTGATCGTACATTATTTCAGACGATTTCTAAACGAGCTCCTCCCTTCTTATTTGAAGTGTTAAGCATTACGTTTATATACACTAAGTGTAAAATGGCTTCAGTATAACTCTCATCAGACAACTGTCTTTATAGTCCCAGAAACCAGCGGAAAACCACCGGTTGTTCGACTGGTGATTTCATAACAAACCATAAACTGTTTTGTACTCGTCATAAAAGATAATTTCAGCACAACCGCACATCTCTTCCTCAGAGCAGAAAGAGGGCACACGTTGCGGTAGGGTACCATCTCGTTCACTCTCACCATTCTTAAACGTGAAACACGCAGGTTATATAAGACAGACAAACATAAATAAACATGGAATGAACAGGTATCTTTACAGGTCAACCTTGTGGATTGCTTCAACCACTTCTGTCCACACAACCCGGGCACGTAGGCTCTGATCAGCATAGTTTCTCTAACAACCAGTGGCTTTGAGTTTTGATTGCCCAACAATATTTTGAATGGGCTAGACGGGTCAACCTCGTGACCACTTCTTATAAAGTATCCAGTAAAGGGTGATGTGAGAGTCTAAGTAAGAAGTTCACCCGTGTGAGATTGTCAGAAGTTGTTTTAACCATTTTGGGAAATTTACCGCTGTTCGCTGGGTTAGTTGTTAGTCCATTCTGCCTATGTTAACTTCAGTGTAACTGTAAGCGACTTGACACAAGAGGTGTGAGACGAACTGTTTTGACTAAGTGTATTTTTGACAAGGAGGAACTGAAGCACCAGTGGTTCCAAACATACGCTACTACACAACCGCCTAGCATACTTTAATTTTTACGTGGTGTCGTTCGCCAACTGATATCCTGTGCACTTTGGAAGCAGAAATGTGTTTGTATTTTGAACTACCTTGATGAATTCATTGTTCTCCTCCCCCCGATAAGTTTTTCGTAGCATCCCTTTTCTAACAAAGTTTATTCCAATACTTCTTATTCTACTTGTAGTTTATCAAAGGAACAAGATCACCTGACTTGGTGATGCGAAACTTTAACGAAACTGCAAATGCATTCATTAGGAGCAAAACTACAAAAATCTAAGCTGGCGAGTATCCCGCGTTGCTTTTCGGAGGGTTGACCGTGTGTGTCATCAGCATGTCTACTACTGAATTTATCGAAAAAGCTAGACTGTCGTTCAGTTCATTTTGTGAGACAAAGAAAAGTTGGGGTAAATGATATGATGATATGAGAAGAACGAACGGAAATGATTAATACCACTTAAAAAGGAAAATGCCATCTACAGTATCGTTTGCACAATAATACTTTAGCTTCATTAGCTGGGACGTGCACTGGATCATTTTCAAGAAAATGTCCTTTAGTTTTGGGTCCAAAGTGTTGCACATAACAACATTGTCTATCTGTCTGCATACACGTAAATTACAGCATTGACTAACAATAAATTCAATATCATTCACTACAAACGACTCATGACAATAAGACATGAATATGACTTAGTTTGTTCATTTAGGAGATTACTGCGCACTCAAAACCCGAAGATACTGCTTTTTGCGAAGCGTTGCTAATCCAACCTGATCAACCGGCGTTGTGCGCAAAAAGTGGTTGAGGCAACCTGGCTGGTTGCTCTAGGCCTGATTGTACAATACTTGGCGTGTTTGTAGGTATGTCTAGTCACTGCTTCTATGTTGGTGGTGTATACAGTTTGAATGTTTCACGTTCTCAATTTATAAAAGTGTAACCAAAATGTTAACACCTCGCTCGAATGAAGTAATTATAGCGTACTAAATGTTTCAGATTTCTCTTTTGCGCAATATTGAGATTGACGCCCTATTTATGAAACATTACGCCTACAGCTGAGAACCTTTCATTAGAGAACAGTCTTTAAAATAAACTTATACGGGTCGAATGAGGTCGAGAGTTCGAAAGCTGTTCTCGGGGTAATTGTTCCAGTCACGGTACAATTTGTACCTGAAGAATCACCTATGTTTTGTCTTGTTTTTGACTATTACAGGGAATTTTTTGAACCATCTAAACGAATTTACACAGAACAACGAATTTTGGAGATGGCACGGTTGCAACGTTTGAGAGATCAGGCAAGAAGACGTTTGCTGTAAGTTCAGTTCACATCGGTTAAAGCTCGACCTGAAAGTGATTGATTTCTGTATTGTCTAACTAAGTGAATGGGCTTACATACAACGGTGGCTTAGGGCTATAAGCTTCAAGTGCAGCTGTAATAGTTACATAAAATTTTGAAATAAATCTCAACAGAGTTAGATCGTAAAACAATGAGATTGGTAATAACAAACGATGTAAAATGAGTTTCATCTTTGAGTTCATTTACATTTTTGTTCACTGGTGACTGTGGTTTGGCATTATGCATAAAAAGATTGTTTGGCATCTTCCACAGTACACAATAAGACATCAACAGTGTCAATTGGAATATTTCAGTCATCAGTTAAGCACAACTGTATTTCATTAATCCTGGTTGTTGTTTGCTTCATCAAACTGCTTCAACCGAACCTTCAAGATGGGTAACACAACAGTGGGCCGAGATTGTGACGTTAAAGTGAAGCCAACAATCGAAATCCACCAGATGGACTAAAGTTACACTGTAGGCCATCGACTACTGTCCAGTCATCTGAAAACACATCGTATTATGCGGGAGCATTATTTTCATTTTTTTGTTATTTCTCCTTTGTCTCATCCATAAAGGAAATAGCTGTGTGTACATTTTTTCTACCTAGAAAATGTATTCAGAGGGCCCATCGTAAGCCGGTTTTTATGAAGCGTTCTCTTTTGGTGATAAAGAACAACATAGACTGTGCGTCGAAAATATTTGTAAGACATTGGTAAAAATGGCTCTTGTACTGAGATTTCTTGGAACGGTGGTAGTCTTGATAGTTTGAAATGATGGATTGCGTGTTCGATGTCCCCATAATAATTTAAGATGCAAGCCTGACAAAGCCTTAAAACGCTTTTCGGAGGGGTTAGTCTACTATCCCAGATGGGAGGTCGTTCAATGGATCAATAACTCTATAAAAAAGAAGTGCTGTCCAGAGAAGGTCCGAGGACGTAGTCTGTAAAACTTCTGGTAATGAGAAGACAACCGAAAAAGATAAAGCTCTCAGCCAACTGTTACTTTACGCACGCTGATTCGTTCCTCATTGTCGTTCGCCTGGATGAACGTTATGCATGTTGGGCATGAAAGTGGATATGATAGCTTGTGTTAACGGCTTTAGTGTTTGGCTGTTCGCCAAAATCCGTATTTTGACTACAAACATTTCATCACCAGGCAAGCTGACGTTATCAGCACGTAGAAGTCTAGAAGTTCAGGCTACTACTGATTGATAATACTGCCCAATCGATAATTAACCGTTTGCTACTGAAACGCCCAGTTCACTGAACAGTCAGATCACTAGCCAACATTTATTTGTAGAGAAACGGTCTACTACCACCGCTTGTACAGTGTATCTCTTTTCATGAATTCTAAGCAGTTGATACTGCACTATCTGTACTGTTTCTGACAGGCTGTTACTGTTGTCGTTACCGGTTTCTCTGCTTTTTGCATTACCTCTGATGGGACAACGTTTGTCCCTGAGTACTCATTTACAGATCGTCGACGGATTGTCAAGTGAATCTTATGAATTTTTATTAATCGAAAGGGAATTTAAAATATCTATTCAATCGCGACTAAAACTCTTTACAGCAAATTCCTGAGTTAAATGTTGATTTTGCCATAAAAGAATATCATATTATGCGCAAATGACAGAATAATTCTAGCGTTTTCCTCACTCTGTAGAATAGTTCACACTTGTTTACCTACAGGTCTTGAAATTTTAAGAAACGCTCATTTGTGTGAATACTAATCTGAAAATTAGTTATTAATGTACACGACTTCACGACACTTCAATTTTGCAGTAATGTTGATTATAACATTCCGAACATTTGTATTGTTATGAGTACAGAGAGTGATTCCTTCGACTGAAGAAAGCTGAATAATTTGGGCCTAACGAGAAAATAATCGTCCATACAATTTATAGGAATGAATTAAAAAATGCCTTTTTAACAACTGCACAATCGATTGTTATTGTTTACAATAAAATATTCAGCAGTCTTTTATACTTTAGTCTGACTTCCGTTGGTGTAAATTTTCTGCAGTTGTTCGATGTTCAGTTGTGCCTCACTCGACTTACTTTCAACGCCGAGTCAGTGGTGAACATAGGTTGACCACATGGCCTCCAGCTGTCGGTAGCGTGGTTGTTCCCAGGATTGCTAGTTAATCTGCTGCATCTGCGTGGATTCTGATAATGTACTGGCATGTTCGTATTCTTGCTTTGGTGAGAGGCCACTTCACGTGAACAACAAATCGACACATCTAAATAAGAAGGGAAACAGGCAGGTTACGCTTACCAGTGTGCGCCCTCCTCTAATACAGGTCCCCACCCATCAGAGGACAAATAAACACAGTACGCATACAATGCATTAGTGTGTTACTATATTGTGTTGTATTACTACTCGTTTACCTTCCAACCACTGTGTTACTGTGCAAT